>JAMPIN010000002.1:1610000-1860000 GCA_024699845.1 Aphelenchoides bicaudatus
TTGGCAGCAGGTCTGATCGTAGTTTAAAGTCTCATTTCCACAGCATTTGTTTACAAAACCGCTGCCTTGTCTTCGATGTCTAGTGACATTGTCGCAACAAATGTCTTCAAACTCGTTCATCGGAGCTACTCCACAGCACGAAATTCCAAATAACTGCTCAGGTCTTTTGGAACTTTGTGCAGTTTTTGTTTCCATTGCAGCATGCTTGCAGAACGAGTTGAGGAATTGTCGTAACAATAAAGTAAGGAATGATAAGCGTGAGAGCCAGACAGAAGTTTCTCAACAGCATTATGCGAAACTGTTTGTTGACTATGCGAAGTGGTCAAAATCCCACTCAAATGTGGATTGATTACTCATTCCAGCTGATCAAACAGTTTTCCCCATTTGACATGCACCGCTTTTCATATTTCCATTTGCGGTGTGCGGAAGAAAAGATGTCTCAATACACATGACCTGAAATGTTTCCACATTCGTCTTTGCGAAATTTACTTTCTCTTTTATTTTAGCGGGAACATTTTTCTTTCCAAACTTGTCAAGCACATTTGAATTTTGTTTGTTGAAAAAAATTTACACACTTTAAAAGATTGACGCTTTGTTTCGAGTTAACTGCACAAACTGTACGTATTGCATTTAAATTAACAGCACTTGATTTCAGTTTCGGAATGGAAGACGATCCATTTGCTTCGTTGACCGATTACGATGAACTGCCGGTTAATAGTCCGCCCGAAGACCAAGAACAAACTGAAGCATCGGCTTCTCCGGTAAGGTCACAAACGCCTGAACACGAAGATCCTAGGGAGTCCGAAGAAATAATTGAATTAAATGAAACAGACGAAATAGATGAAATAGACGAATCAGATGAACCAAATGTTTCATTGGAATTTGAGCCATCTGAGCGTGAAAATTCACCGTTTGTCCCGTTGTCTGTTCGTGAAAATGCGCCGTTGGCCAACATTATCGGACAAGAGTTTCAACATATTGATCCTCGGTATGGCCTTTTAATTTGGATTTTTAAACATTTCCCCAAATTTAGAACTTATTTTTCCGACTTCAAAACAACCGGCATTCTTCGTTTCTCCAAATTGTTTGGCGTCAACCCAAAAGCATTAAATCAAAATAAGATCTGGTGGCCATCCAAAAGTTTCTGCAACAAGCCTGAACAACAACGGCCAAAAGAAGCTCGCGAATTTAATTTAAATCTTGGACCACTTGTGACAAGAGGAGAGTGTGATTACGACCAGACGGTAAACATTGAAATTACTCTTCTTTAAATTCTGTTTACCTTTAAGGAGTTGCTGTTAAAATCCGAAGCCGAACTGGAAGCACTGAAAACCCAACAAGGCGAAGAAGAAGATGAAGTTCCTCCGTGGCGTTACGGACCTGCTCAAATGTGGTATGATCGCATGGGATTGCCGGATAAACCGAAACGTTTTGATTATGGCTTCAAGACCAACAAGTTCAACATTGTAAGCCTCTTTTCAAGAGTCCGCCTATTCAAATACAAAATTTAGATAAGCTCAACAACTAAAGAGGCAATTTCTAAACACTCGTTGACAAATGAAGAACTCTTGCCTGTCAATCTGCTTCATTGGGAAGACAACATCATTATGGACGGTTCGGAGATTGACATCAACGTATGAAATATCGTGTTAACTTTAAATAACACTAGCTTTTTAGAAAATCACAAATGGTCGCGAGCCAAAATGTGGGTGGATCGCAACTCAACAATGCCGAACTTATCAGGCGTACAAGTCCGAGTATTCACAAGGTATCGAGTTAAAAATCACTACACAACTAAAACAACTTTTAGACGAGCAAGCATCCGGACCTGATCAAACGCATTCGATGTTCCCAGTCGACAACTATGACTTGGAGAACATTCGTTGGGAAGACGATATCATTTTGGATCCGGAGAACATGCCAGCAATTCCAAGTGAGACTTTTCGTTAAAAGTGCTTTAACTACTTTGTTTGTTTAGAGCCTCGAGTTCTGACGCTTGAGTACGAAGACGACCCAAACATTTTCGGCATGCCCGAAGATATTTTATTCGAAGAGCGAAGCAAAGAAGACGGAAGCAAAGGACTGGACAGAAAAGTAAATTTAGTTGTAGGTTTAAGCAATCCAATAATGTTTCTAGGATCACCAGTTTACAAAGAAGTCGAAAATGATTTTGAGCCAAGTTCAGCGTCGCCAAAAGCAAGAACAAGAAGAGCACATGGAAAGCCGAACGGCACAAAATGCAGACAAGGACGTCTTCAATATGTCAAATGATGAGTACTATGCGCCCAAAAATACGCACCGAGCTATTGGTTCTGGATCTGCAATTCAGCATTCGATTCCAGCACAAAACATTCATCGCGCATTCTTCCCTACTCATTTGGACGTGTATTCTCTTCGCCATTTGCATCGTTTGCCAGCGTCAAAGCGAGTGATGAAGTACTTGATCGATCGCGACATCCACATTCACAATTCATTGAACTTCATCGCGGAAGCAGAAGAACAACGCAAACGTCAAACAATGATGGACTCCGGCTCCGAAATCTTCCATATGCGCACTGCTCGTGATTTGTCTGCTCGCGATGGCACATTAGTTTGCATTGAGTATTCTGAAGAACATCCTCCATTGCTTGGCCAATCTGGAATGGCTTCCAAAATTCGCAATTACTACCGACGCGTAACACTTGTTATTTCGGTATTCAAAGTATGTTTTTGTTTAGAAAGCCCAAAAAGAAAACGACGTGCAATTTGAATTCGGAGAAACTGCCTTTACAATGACACCGCCTTTCTTAGGCAATTTGAACATCGGTCAAACAATTCAAGCCATCGAAAACAACATGTATCGAGCGCCGTTGTTCAAGCACAAAATGCCCACTACGGATTTCATTTTGATTCGATGTGCCGACGGCTTGTTTTTGCGCGAATGTCCGAATGTGTTTGTAGCCGGTCAAGAATGTCCACTTTATGAAGTGCCAAGTCCAAATTCGAAAAAAGCAGCCGCGTTTAGTCGAGACTTCTTGCTGGTGAGAGGTTTAAAGAGCAAGTAACAACTAAAACATACTTTTAGGCCTACATCTATCGTTTGTTTTGGGAAAGTGAACATCAGCCTCGACGCTTGCGCATGGATGACATTAGAGACGCTTTTCCGGAGTATGCTGAGACGTCGATTCGCAAACGCCTTAAACAATCTTCGGATTTTATTCGATCTGCTGCTGGGCCGGATCCGAGTTATTGGGTTTGTTAAAATGACTTGAATTGTTTAAATAAGAACTTGTTTCAGGTAATCAAAGACGACTTCAGACTGCCAAGCAAGGAAGAAGTTTTGGGCATGTTGACTCCAGAAATGTGCTGCGCACATTACAGCATGCAGGCAGCAGAACGCCGATTAAAAGATGCCGGTTACGGAGAAAAGTTAGTGTTTACGCAATGCATTGAGTTAATTTCACTTTTAGGCATTTCTTGACTCCAGAAAACGACGAAGACTCTGACGACGAAGTCACGATTGAAGACGAAATAAAATGCGCTCCGTGGAACACAACTCGAGCTTACATTTCGGCAACCAAAGGCAAATGCTTGCTTGATCAAAGTGGCGTTGCGGATCCAACTGGTTGCGGTCAAGGCTTTTCGTATGTCCGTGTTACACAAAAGCCTCAGAAAGAAGACGTGCCTCAAATGCCAAAAAGGTTGGTAACCGGAACGAATGCCGATTTGCGCAAACTTCCATTGAAAGAAGCAAAAGAGATCTGTCGAGGTTACGGAATCAAAGAAGAAGAAATCAACTCGCTCACTCGTTGGGAGATTATTGATGTCATTCGAACATTGTCCACGCAAGCTGCCAAAGGACATGGCGATTTCAGCGGTATGCTTTTTATAGCTCGAAAGTCGTGCAACTTCTTGTTTTAGGAATGGGGCGTTTTGCACGCGGAAACATCAAAGTAACCTCGGCAGACACTCAAGAAAAGTACAAGCAGTATTGTCAACACGTGTTTGATTTGCAAAACAAAGTTCTTGCTTCAAGCGAACAGCTGAGTACGGATGAAGGCACTGACAATGAAGATTCTGACAACGAAGACATGGCATCTCGACTTGAAAAAATGCTTGATACCAACAAACTAGCGAAAGGAAAGCTCACGTCTTCGGTCAGCAAGAAAGCCGTTGAAATGGAGGACGAAGAGAAAGATCGTTTGGCTTTGCAAAGAATGATTCACGGTGATACGGAAGCAGAAAAGCTGGACAAAAAGACTGGAAAAGGTAATCAATTAGTTTTTTGCAGTAACAACTATTGAGTTTAGGTTCGATTGCTTCAAAGCAACAAAACGCTCCAAGTGATGGCGGCGTGGTCAGAAAGTTGAAAATTCATCGTGTTTTCACCGCATCGGACGGCACCGAATCGGTTAGTTGTTTCTGTTGTATTTGCTTAAACTTGCTTTTTGTTTCAGACACGCGTTGAAATAATTAACAATCAGCAAGTTATTGACAGCTACGACCTTATCCGCAAAACCAAAGATTCGGACTTTATTCGCGTTTATGCCACAATGGATGAACAGTACAAAGAAGAAATGCGCAAGCAAAAACGCCGCCTTCAAGATCAACTACGTCGAATCAAACGCAAAGAGCAGAAAGACAAAACTGGAGCCACGATCGGTCGTCCCAAAAAGAATCCAAGCGATAAGCCACCTCCGCCGATCAAGCCAAGTCTCCAAAAGATGAAGTGCAGTAAGTTTATGTGCTTTTTTGTAATACTTATACAACTTGTTTCTAGGTGCATGCGGTCAAACCGGTCACATGAAGACTAACAAGAATTGTCCAAAGTACGGCGAACGTTTGGAGAAGCGAAAGGAGAAGACTGTCGGCGACATTTGCAAAGTTTGTATTTGTGGAAAAACGTCATAATTTAAAACGTGTTTAGAACTCTATGGCGACTGCATCTTTGGACGGAATGAGCCTTGCAAGCGGAGAGTTGATATCGATGGAAGGAACTCGATTCAAAGTGTCGCATAAGTTGTTCGAGCACTCCAAAAAGAAAAAAGACTTGAAGTAATTCATAACTTGAATCGCTTATTCAAACTCTCAAATTTAGACTTCGAATTCCGACCGAGTTCATTAATCAACAAAAGAATCCGTCAACTTCAACCGAAGAGAAGTCGGCTCGTTTGGCCAATCAACTGCGCATTGAAATTGAAAGTGACATGGATGATTCACAATTCTCATCTAGCGGTTTCCGGCCTGATCTTTACTCGCCAGCTTCGACAATTGGAAGTGCAGCAAGAACGCCATTAACTGCCAGATCTAGCTTCCATGGTCGTCGACGAGGCACACTTGACGAAGCAGACTATTTGATTGGGCCTTCAAAAACTGTTCAACGTCGGCGGGCCGATCCTCGAGTTTCGTTGGCTTCGATTTTGGAGGAAATTTTGCTTGAGCTTAAGAACATCTCCGGGGCTGAGCACTTGTTGCATCCGGTGAATCAAAAGCAAGTTGCCGACTACTATGACATGTAAGTTTTTAAATAATCAACAGAATTAAACAATAACTACCTTAGTGTTAAAACGCCGATGGACTTGTTGCAGATCCGCAGTCGAATCTCAGCTAACAAATACGAATTGCGCAGTCAAGTAAGTTTTTTCGGTAATTCGCTTTTATAATCATGCCGTTTTAGTTTATGGCCGACTTGGTGTTAATTTTGAGGAACACAAGAATGTACAACGGCCCTCAACACCCAATCACAATAGCTGCTGAGCAAATTGTTGAACGCGCTGTCACTCGTTTAAAGGAAAGCGAAAGCCGTCTTATTGAATTGGAAAAAGGCAATTAATCCGCTTCTTGATGAGAATGATCTTGTCGGCTTCTCTTACATTTTGAACGACATTGTCCAGCAATGCAAAAACCTACCGAAAAGTGTCGCTTTCCACGCACGAGTCGATCCCAAGAAGTATCCCACTTACTACAATCAAATTGAAAATCCAATGGATCTCGGCACTATTGAGCAGAAAATTAAAGACAAACAGTACAAAACGACTGCAAGCTTTTTGGCCGACATGGAGCAGGTTTGTGAATGCAATAATTTAACACTGGTCTAATTCTCGATTTCAGATCCACAAAAACAGTTTGGCATACAATGGAGAGATGCACGCGTACACGGAAAAAGCAAAAGAAATTCTTGATTTTGCTATGAAGCTAGTCGGCGAGAAAAGAAACGAGTTGGATGAACTTGAAAGCAGAATAGAAGCACCTGCAGCCGCTGACACTCAAAGCGTTGACTACAATACAATGGACGAGGAGCTTGATGACATGACTCGCGATACGGCTTTTGGCAATCTGGAAGAACAAGATGTGCATCGGGATGTTGAAGAGCTTTCTGAAAACATGATTTTGCCAACTGACGACGAAGCAACAATGGATGCTTGGGAGTCTGGTCTTGCTTCCGGTCTAGCTGGTTCACAAATGGAAATGAGCGGACAGGTAAAGTTGGAATTTGTCAAAACAAACCATAAACGCCGTGTTTCAGTTAAATGCCGACTTGGAACTAACAGATTCGGATGACTCTGAAAACGAAGGCGGACCAGAAAAGCGGCCGAGACTTGACGATGACTTGGAAGAACTGTAGTTGATTTTTTGTTTAAATGTACATCTTTTATTTCAAATAAATGTTAAATAAGTGACAATATGCTTATTAGAAAAGCTCAATTAAATTGGTGCTGCTTGTGGTTCAATTAGGAGTTCGTTAATTGCAACATGCGCTGGCTGGTTGAGTGCGTAAACAACACTGTCCGCAACATCTTGTACATTCAAAATTGGATGGCCAGCTTTAGAGAAATCATACTTCTTGGAAGCCTAAAATCGCGTTTAAACTCGTTCAAACTAAGTTGCAAAACTACTTCTTCGTCTGTTGACCGCCCAGCAAGAGCAGTTTTAACGTCTCCAGGCTGAATATTGGTGATTTTAATGTTGTACTCAATAAATTCTTGGCGTAATCCTTGCATTAATCCTTCTATGTAGAATTTGGAACCGGAATAAACAGCCAGCCCAGCAAAGCCTCTCTTTCCAGCGTCCGATGTGATCTAAATCAAATTAGTAGTCGTGCTCAAACTATAAAGTAACTTACATTAACAATATGGCCAAAATTCTGAGCGATCATTTTAGGCATTACTTCTCCAACAACATTCGTTGTTCCGTGACAATTAACATCAATCTGTCGCTTCCATTCGTCAGTGTATCCGTTCTTTGCTAAGCAGTAGTACATGCAACCAGCGCAATTAACTAAAGCATCAATTCTTGAAAAGGATTCCAAACATGTGTTGACCAAATGACGAACTTCTAAAACAAACAAACATTTTGAAAGAACTTCAAATACAAAAAAGTTTACCGTCTCGGTTAGTGATGTCGCATTTGATTGCTAGCAAATTCTTCTGATTAACTCCAGATGATTTGAGATCATTCACAATTTGATTCAACTTGTCTTGCTGTCGTGCTGCCAAAACAACTTTTGCACCTGAATCCGCCAACGCTCTGCATATAGACTCGCCAATTCCTTCCGAGGCTCCTGTTACAATGCAAACTTTATTTGTCAGTGTTGCTTCTAAAAATTGATTTGTGAATTAGCAAATGCATAAATAAAAGTTACGCTTCTTCGGCTGCGGCCTTGGAATTGAATGACGTTCACCTAACATTCTAAGCCAATTGTGAATTAATTGTTCGGTGATCTTCGGGTAGTGCCAATTCAAGACAGAAAGAAGCTTATCGGTGTTTGAACGAGCGTAACTTGACTGCGTGAATAAAATTGCTTTGTCGCTGAAATTCGTGAGTTGAATTTTGAAAAATCGATTTTCATTTGCGATGCTTATTTAATTTTCAACTACACAATTTATTGTTTGACTTACCCGATCATTACTTGCACCAATCTTTGAATTTGTTGTAATGCTGGATCAACACTATTTGCAACTCTGGAATTTGATTATACAATAAAAATGATAACAATCTAGTTTAAACAACATACTCTTCAACCCAAACATCAGCATCTACACTTTCAAGTTCGTAACCAAATGTTCGCAGCCAATCCATCTAAGAAGTATATTATTCACAAGTTTACTATTTTAAAACCAACCAAATCGTTCCATTTCGGTCCTTTTGAATTTGTCAAATGGAAAATTTTGCCTGCATTTGAACAGAAGTCTTTGATTACGAGATTGATAATGAATTTGCTTGCAAAATCGACCGGTGTTAACTCGACAGTCCAGTCGATGTTCGGCGTCTTCCCCAGGTGGATTACTGCTTTCAGAAGCAAATATGTGAAGTCTCTGTCATTCCAATATGCTGTTTTCGTGTCTGCAGCTTGATTTCCGAGTCGATAAATGATTGCGGGTAGACCTCGTTGTTGAGACAGAGTGACTAGCTGTTCAGCTACAAACTTTGATTGTCCATAACCGTCACAAAGTTTGTCTTTGACCGAATTTATATCGAAATCTTCGTCCACGTTTTGCATTTCTTGTGGAATTACTGCGTCGGTGGAGATATAATGCAAGACTAAACGGAATTGAAGTTTAAGACAACAAATGCGTTTTTACCTTTAACTTTGTTGCAGTGACAAAAATCAAGAACATTGCGAGTGCCCAAAACATTTCCACCGTGCAAGGCCAAATAGGGCAATGCCAAATTGACATAAGCTCCAGCATGAATTACAACATCAATTTCGTAGCTCAAAAAGTGATAGTTCTCCTCGTTCAATCCAAAGTGAACTAAAGCGATGTCAGCGGGAAAAATTCGAACACGCTCACTAAAGAATAAAATTGCTTGAGCTGTGAATTGAAAACAATTACCGAATGAGATCAGCAATATTGTCATTCCAAAGACCAACTTTTGTCAAAGCATGTTTCAGTCGAGCGTCAACCGAGCTGTTCAAACTTTCTCTTACCAAGCAAAAAACGTTTGCTTGGGAGTTGACAAGCAGTTCGTGCAAAATAAAGGATCCAAGAAAGCCGGTAGATCCAGTAAGTAAAATATTAGATCTGAAGAAGCGGTTGCCCCACTCGGTTGACCGCCAAAAAGCTCGTAAATGCAAATCCATAACATTGTCTTTAATGTCATGCGTTTCTACTTGATAGTCCAAGTCAACTTGTTGATCTAAAACAATCAAGCTTTTAAGAAGCACTTGAAACGCTTAATTAACCTGGGCTTTGCCGCTCATTTCCATCAAGAATCTTGGCCATTTCATAAACTGTAGGCGCTGCAAACAAGTCTCGAATTGTCAGCCGTACATGAAATTCGTCGTTGACTTTGTTTAACAAACGAGCAGCCATTAACGAGTGTCCTCCCAAATCGAAAAATGACTCTTGGATATCCAAAGTACTGTGCTGGAGAATTTCCGCCCAAATCTGTGCAAGTTTTTGTTCGGTTTCTGTTTGAGGTAGAGCGTCAGCTTCGACAACGTCTCGTTTGTAGTCTACCGGAGGCAATGCTTTTTTGTCTATCTTAGAAGAAGCTGCCAGTACGGGCAGTTTGTCCATAAAGATGAAGAAGTGAGGAATCATGTAGAACGGAAGAAGGCGCTTGAGCTCGGCTCGGAGAGTTTTTCGTGTAATCTGGTGACGAAGTGTGATGTAAGCAGCTAATTGCTTGTCTGTCCCTTCTTCGCCAATTGAAATGACGGCAGCTGATCGAACGCTCTTCATTTTTAAAAGAGTGGACTCGATGGCTTGCAATTCGACACTGTATCCACGAATTCTGACCAAAGTGTCGCAACGTCCGCAAATTTCCAAAATCGAGTTTGGCAGCATATAGCCCCAGTCTCCTTTAAAATCAGAATTTTGTTTCTAGCCTTTGTTTGTTTTTGTTTGAAGTCTTTAAAGCAAACTTTTGAACAATTATTGCCAACTATTAAAAAACTAAATTTCAATGTCAGTCAGTCAGTCAGCACTTTTCGGCCAAAACCGGAATCGGAGGGCACATTCGGCACCTACTTTTGTGCGCTAAGCACGGTTAGAGAACTCACCTTTTGAAACGGATCCTACCACGTCTGCCTGGGAGTCCGGATTTTTTTCAAATTTTTCCTACTTCTGTTAAAGACCGATTCCGTGTGAACTCATGTGACCAGCAACTAACCCAAAAAATATTGTTAGAACCTCCTATTGGTGCCGGAACTGATAGTGAAAAGATTTGTGCAGTAGCTTCTAATATAAAAAAGTTTAAACGTTTTTGAGGACCAGGCATATAGTTATTTTTGTTGAATGAAGAGTTTAATTGATTGAGTTGACTTTAAAAGACTTTGACTGAACACCAACAAAGCACGCGACGCGCCGAAGGCGCGAGCATGCTGGTTCATGGTGTTAATTTGTTCTCAAATCATAGATTCTAGAAACCTGTACGGTACATTCGGTTACTGCCAACTTCGCGCTGATATTCATCGGGGACATCAAGAAAGCGATTCTTGTCCAATTCTGGACGATTAATGTAGCCGCATGCAAGTGTTGGTCCAGAAACACTAAACAAATAGACATGATTACTTTCAAAGTTATTAAAACTTACAAAATCTCCCCAGACATTCCAATTGGAACACGCTTCATTGTTGTTGTATCAATAATTAGAACTTTCACTCCGTCAATAAGCTGGCCAACCGGACAGTACTTTCTTTCTTCTTTCTTCTTGTAAAACTCATTCAAGTTACATGTTGAAACGTCGTGAGTTTCCGAAATTGAATAAAGGTTTACGATCTTTGCGTGAGAGAAGTGGCGCATAATTCGAGACAGCAATGCGGTAATAACAACTTCTCCACACAAATGAATCACTCTTAAAAGTCTTTGATTGCAAAACAAGTTGCTTCTTTTTAAAGCTTACCTGAATTTCTTGAAAGCTTGGTCCAATATCTCGTCGGTTTGAGTGTCCAGGATTGTTTCAAGCAAAGAAGGGGTGAACAACATCCGTGTAATGTTGTTGTCTTTTAAGAATTGGCATAATTGGTCCGTGTCATAAATGATGTCTAGAAAGATGGCAATTAAATTGGTGTTAAACTTCTTTTAAATTTACCGTCTGGAACGACTACCATTTTAACGCCTTTTAAAATTGGACGCAACAATTCCCAAACAAAGAAAACATTTGTTGCGACAGCATCGTCTTCCTCGTACGGGTAAGCTTTAAAGCGAAACTTGTATGAGTGCACCGCGCCTCGGTGTGGACATTTAATCCCTTTTGGCTTTCCAGTCGTGCCAGAACTTAAAAGGCATATTGTAAGTATCGGGTATTTTAAATTGTAGCAAACCTGTAAACAATGTATGCAACATCTTCGGCCGTGACTTTTGGCAATTGAACATCCAAGTCTTCGTCTAATTTCCAGCCTTTTTCAAACACAAATGTTGCGGTGTCTTCTGAACATACTCTGTATTCAAATTAAGTATTTTTCCACTTACCAGGCAACTTCTTCTCATAATTCTCAGTCGTGCAAACAACAGACGGTTGAACTTCATCCAAAACAGATGTCAGCAATTCTTGCGGATAAGAAATGTCCAAAGGCAAATAAGCGCCTCCTAAAGTTGCGAGTCTTAAAATAAACTCAAAATGCAAGAAACCTGCTCTCAACGCCGCAATGTAAGAAATAACATATTCGGCGCATTTGTTCATGTAAATTGCCACACAATCGCCCTTTCGACAACCGAACTTCTTGACGAAAACACTTGCAAGCCGTTTTGATTGCAAGTCCAATTCGGCCAAAGTCCATTGCCGATCGCCATCTTGCAAAACAACACGTTCGCGAGATTTCGGGTCCGCACAAATTTGGTCAAACAAATCAACAAGCGATTCCATTCTAAATGTTGCAATTACTTTAAAAGCACGACTTGATTGAATCAAATCAAAGATCTCTCGCAATAAACTACGTTCTTTCTTTGTGATCAACTTTTTTTATCACAGTAAAAAACTGCTGCTAGTGCAGACACAAAATTATTTGATAGGAGCAAAAAGTGAAAAAGGGAACTAGCCACATTAATCACCCGATCAAATGCACGCAAAGTCCAGATGACCAATTGCACTTTTCGGTGTACAAACGACCCCCATAATTGGTGATTGGAGAAGATCGCTCGAAAGTTCAAATGGCGCCAAGATAAGACATGCGCGAGAGGATTATGGCGGTTTGTTGTGTGAAACGACGTCTTCCCAGCGTTCATTTGTGTACTAACCTTGAGTGCAAGCAAAACAGACCGATTGTGTCGGCTTAGCGAGTGTCAGCAAATAAGACAATTGTTTCAAAGACCCATTTTATTTGTCATTTGATTGCGGCGAATTTCGATCCCCAGGCAAAAAACGTGCTTCTTTTCGTCAAGAGGGACTCGAATGAATGTCTACAGTGAAAAAGTCTCACAACCATGCGGATAAACAGCAACGTTTGACGAATTGAACTCAAAAATTGTTGACGTCTGCTTCCGCACAATCAGATGACTTTTTAAAGTCGGCGCGATCAGCCAATAAAATTCTTACACAAGTGAACCGCACATCAGAGCAGCCTGGACACCTGCGATTTAATTTCACAGACACCTGATAATAGGTTAATTAAGAAACAAACAGGAGAAACAAGTGGAAAAAACCAGATAACCGACCGGGTGATCATTTGCCCAAAAAGAAACAAATTACAACAGTTTTGCGGAGAAGAATGCAGACAAAGTTTGCGTTTTGAGTTAATGCAAACGTTGCACAACTCCCAGCAAAATTGGACACGAAAAGGAAATGTTCAAAAAACACTTCATTTGATAAGCGACCTTTGACCGGTGGCGTAAATGTCTATTTTGTTCGCTGAGAATTAATTTGGAACTGAAAAGCGTTGTTGAAGTTTTTAAATACGTAGTCTTCAAGTCAACACAGACAAACAATATAAAACGCCTAAAAATAACTTTGAAATCAAATGGTCTGCGCCGATCGTTTGAAACAATAGTGCAATCAAATAACTGTAACATGTTTATTGACCTAAATTGAGCACAAAAGATTCTCATGACTTCTGGTCAAATTACTGAGTGCGCTTCAGAGTCACTGATCGTAGTTCTCCGTTGTGAGCGACTAACTCCGAGTCCAAATCAAAGAAATTGATGTAAAATCTGGAAGTAACTCGGTTGGTTATTTTAAGAATATTTGAAACAAACCTCGCAATTGGAAGTTTAAGCTGCTCGTGAATAAACTTTGTCAAAGCTTCAACAACATTTGAAGCGTTCGGTCCTTTTAAGCCGCCAATTGAGCGCAATTCAATTAAGGCCGCGGGATCGCTACTGCCTCCAATAGTTAACCGTTTATCTGTATCCACAATAACTGTCACATTCTAGAACAAGATTTGTCAAATCGGCAATAAGTCTTGTGCGGAAAAGTTTGATCAATTCATTATTTTCTGGCTGCAAATTGCATGAAAAGCGATTTCAACGGTGTTTAATTGAAACGCTTTTAAACGTACTTGTTGTGGTTTGTTCAAGACATCACAAATAAGCTGGGTTGCTTTCACATTAAAAGTCTTCGGGAATTTGCTGAGCAGCCAAATTAGTATCGATTTTTAGAATAGGCATTTTAATAAGCAAATCAATAGAGTTGGTTCTCTACTCGCGTTCTCTACAAATTGCTGAAAACTAGCAGAACGGTCAAGTTTATCGGGAAAGCCACATTTTTTGCCCAAACGCGCATTGCTTTTTACACTCCACGAAGAGCAGTTCATCGAGCACTGATATTTGAGTTGCAGAAAGATGCCTGGACTTGAAATCACAACCAATTTGCCACGCTCGAAGATTCCGGCGGATTTCCTTCAAAAGGCTTCCAAAAAGGTCGCAGAGTTGACATCAAAACCTGAATCTGTAAGTGTTTAAACATCGGAAGTCCATCAATATTCTTAGGTATACATGTGTTTTAAATATCCATTTAATTTCAGTACTGCTCGGTAGTTGTTTTAACTGATCAATTGGTAAGCTTTGGTGGAACCACGGAGCCCGCAGCAAACGTACGTTTAATGTCAATTGGAAACATCAGTGGAGAAAAGACGGCTCCGCTTGTTTCTTCTTTGTCTGATTTTATCACATCGGAACTCGACATTCCAAAGAATAGGTGCTTAAACATCTCTTATTTTTATTCAATGCATGTGTTTAGATACTATATTGTGCTCTACGACGCGTCTCCAAAGACCATCTCATTTAATGGCCAAACATTTGCTTAGGTTGCACACGCTTATGCCTACTTGCAGAAAAGGTTTATTTGAAAGCTTAGTTGCAATTGTGATGTGGAAGTAGAGGTTAAGAAATAAACTCTTTAAACTACTCAATAACAGTTTGATTTAATTTTTATATAAAGCAGTTTTTCTGCCAGGCTGTAAGCAATCGATAGCGACGGTTCAGAAAATGAGCCCACATAGCAGTCGGAAAAAAGTTCTCAATAAAAATTTTCCAAACGTGTATTTGCTCTTCCTCGGTGACCCTCTTATTTCTTCGTTTCTATGCGTTCCAACAATGATTTATAAGCCGTCCTAATTCTACACCGCCAATCTACTACATTAATTTCTTCATTTATACACTATTTGACACTCCAAACACCGTGCTAAATAGTGTGTCAACAGCAACACTAAACAATTTTATGTATCAAATTCTGACTACGCACAAAATTCATTTTTAATCAGGGAGGTAAAGTTTTTTGAATTCAGATCTATCGAACAAGCGTTTGAATCATTTGCATAATAGCTTTAAAACATTAGATTACGGAGTTTTAAAACCTCCACACAGTTCTTAATTTTCGCACAGCTGTTTATTTCTTGCATTTTAGACGAACTAACGCAGGCTTTGATTTTCCACCATGCAAGTCTCGGACGACCAAAGTCAAAGCATGCTTTACGAGCAAGAGCACAGGTCAGTCCGCGTTATGCGATGAGTAATCGATTTTGTTTAGGTTTTGTACATACGCAAATGCAAATATATACTGCACTACATTCAATGTTAACGGACGTTCACCTCCTAGTTATTTGGGTAACTGGCTTGTCTTTGATACTGCTTCTCTTCCCGATCTCGTTGCTATTGGGTTTGTTTTGCTTGAATTTAGTTGATTATATTAGCAGCTTTAGTTTGCAAGAAATGGATCTCGCACTTGGAACTTATGTTATGGAGACAACAAACAAGCAAGAGGAGTGGCTTTTCTGTTTAAATCGGGCAATTCCGAACGTTTACACACAAGTTCACTGCGTTCGATTAATTGGGATATTTCTTGTTTTGTACAGAAACACTATGTCAAGGCTCAAAATCTCGGATGTTAATACGGCATTGGTTCCCACTGGCTTCTTGAAATTTGGCAATAAAGGCGGAGTTGCAATCAGTTTGAATGTAAATGATACGTCACTTTGCATAGTAAATTCACATTTGGCCGCCGGCAACAGCGAGTTGGAAAGAAGAAATCGAGTACTGCCTAAAGTGTATTTATAATCTACATGCTCTTATTTAGGATTTTCGAGACATTTCGCAGATGCAATTTCTTGGATTGAAGGGTATTTATGATCATGATGTGGTTATTTGGATAGGTGATTTAAACTATCGACTAAGTGCTCCATTGTCTTTTGAAGAAGTTGTTCAATATTGTGACACCAATCGCCATGCAACATTGTTCCACTACGATCAGGTTTGAAATTACTTTGCATCTGTGTTATGATTTTTAAATGTTTAGTTGCAAGAGCAGCAAAAGCGAAGAACAGCATTTTGGGGATTTCGGGAGAGAACGCCATCTTTCAAGCCTACCTACAAGGTAACTTTTAAGCTCAACAAGCAATTTATAATCAATTTGTGTTAGTATGATGTTGGAACGAACAATTGGGACTCAAGTGAAAAGAGACGTGTGCCTGCATGGTGTGATCGCATATTGTACTGGACGCGGGGCAAGCATGTCAAGATCGATCAAGCATCGTACACTTGCTCAAATTCTGTAACGGTTAGTTTTGATTGTTTTCAGATTTCGTCTATTTTGCACTGTTTAGTTTTCCGACCACAAGCCCTGTGAACTCTCTATTTAACTTGGCAGTCAAGACAGTGGACAAGAAGAAACGACTTATGATTTATGATGAATTGCTCAAAGAAACTGATCGTATGGCCAACAATCTTCTGCCACAAGTTTCATTGTCGCAAACCGAAGTAGATTTTTGTAAATTAAACTAATAATTATTCTGCAATTTGTTGGTATTTTTTAATTTCTCAATCTTAGGTGGCATTCGGGGAAGTGGAATTCGACAGTGCCTTAATTGCTAGTTTGGTTATTAAAAATACGGGCCAAACTTCTACACGTTTTCATTTCTCTAGTCAGGTAGCGTTTGTTTTTCAGTTACTGTAGTGTCTACTTAATTCGTTGTGATAGAACTTCAATAATTTAAATGTTTAGCATCAAACTAAGGAGAACGTAAACATTTCTCCAACTTGGCTCACAGAAACACCCAACAGCTCTTTTATTGAGAGAGGTGATGAAGTTGTAGTCACGTTGCAAGCTTGTGTTAACAATGAAGAAGCAATTAAAATCAAGGAGCGTACAAACATTGCATGTATTTTGATATTGAGTCTCGATCAAGGGCGTGACTATTTTATCGTCGTTAATGCCACTTATGTGCCGCCAAATCTTTCAACTAGTGGCGGCTCCAATTCAATAGCAAATTTAACGCTCAACAAGCCCAACGACGATAACGAAGATTGGCTTATAGATTTCGTAGATTTTTTGCTATCTTTTCATATTGTCAATTCGTTTTGATTTAGGGAGAAGCATCGAAAACAAGTGCCAGTTAAATTGCTCATATGTGCTTTAGCATTTACGCCATCTACCTGTATTAATAATTTATTTCAACTGTCTAGTCAAAGATGCCATTTAGTAGAATAAAATTCTAGCCATCGTGCCAATTGTTCAAAAAATTGCGGTCTTTATCCGTTGAATATCTTTGCATATTTTAAGTGAATAGTTTTGCATTTCTCAAATGTTTAGGATGTTCAGTCTTTTTGAAGGAGCGCAAAAGAAATTTGGAAACTTGCTTGACTATGTTGCCGCTCCGGAAGCAAATACACCTGAGCAGCCCGACCAAGGCAATTCAGAAACACGTCCCGCCGAAGAAGTCTCAATAAACACATCCGCAATTGCCGGTAAATACTATTTAAATGAACCGTTGTAACCTCGTTGTTTAGGAAAAGTGTTCAACTATGCAAAAACTTCAATGACAACCGTGCAAGAAAAGAGCAACAAACTCAAAAATTTGGTTTCTCAATCGGCCGTCTTCGACAACTTGAACAAACAACAAGAGCAATTTAAAGAGTCTTTGAATGCCGAAAAGGAAGAAGATATCTCGCTGCCGTGGGAAGGTTTGCCAAGTGAAGAAAGTGTAAAGCAACGTTTTCTTGACTTGTCGAAGAATTCCAACGTTTTTCTCGAAGACGCTCCTGTTGAAGTTGAACAGATAAAGACCGAGTTTGGTCCGTTGGCCAAAAAGCTGTTGGAACTAGATGAAAATCTGCGGACTCGTCGTTATGAATTGGTGCCTAAAAAACTGAGCGAAGAGAAGTTTTGGCACAACTACTTGTACCGTGTTTCGTTACTTGCCAAACTCATCAAAGAAGAACCCGCATCTGAACCAATAGATCAACCGCAAACTTCGTTTCAGTCTCCAGAGGAAGAGCAGAAAAAAGAAGGAACTCCGTCGGACAAGGTTACTCAAGACAAGCATGAAAGTGAGAAGAGTTCGCCCTCCGACATTGATGCTGATGACTGGGAAACGGAGTTACTTGCAACGGTAGACCATGACCAAATCAAGGAGGCAGCTGATAAAACTGAAACAGAAGAGTGGGAAGACGAAATTGATGAGCTGCTTGCGTCTTGCGAAACCACCGATAAATGAAGTCGTGAAGCAAAACAATGTTTATTTATTGAAGATTTAACAAATGTAATTAATTCCATCATGTAGAAACCCGAATAACAGCAACTTACGGTTATTGTGCACATTTCTCTTTCTGTTTATTTATCACGTCGTCAGTGATTATGCAATTTATTCTATATACAAATTGGTTAGACAAATTATGCAGTTAAATACTCGTTTTGTAAACACTCGAATCAATAAACTTTAAAATGACTTTCAAAGCTGATAATTTACGCAAAAGGCTTCTAAGTTGACTAGAATTGAGAGTGCATTTGCTGCTTGAATCTATCTCGAATGGGAATCAATTTGCTGCGAGTTGACAAGTTCTGGTTAAAAGCTTGAGGTTTTGGGCTTGTTTTGAGAGGGAGACGACGGCAGATACGAGGGCTTGAATGGCATTAACAGAGGGATGCTAAATTGGTATGCATTAACGAAGCTCTTTAAACTGTTTAAGTTACCTGCTTTTTGGCGATTTCCAATTTATGTTCGCATTCTATCGCCAACGAATCAATTGTGTCCGCAGAGTGTTTGAATTCGGCACGTAAAACAGGTTGATTAATGTGTCGAGCGACGTTTGAAGCGAAGTGAACAAGAGTCATGGACTCCATTGTAATTAGTTTCAGCTTCTGCGAAAACTTGCTTGGATGTTGGCCGTTTTCGATCGTGCTGAAGAATTCTTCTATCACATTTGTCAACGTATCGACGCCCTGGTTAATTTGTGGCGCACAAAACCTTAAAAATTCGTGCTCTTCTTCGCTCATATTCTTCAAGACATCCAAATGCAATTGATGTCGCTTTATTTCACCGGAATTGTGTCGAAGTTTAGTTGCGGAGTAGTCTGGATTGTGATGCCAGTTTGGAGACTGTTGATCACTAATAACCGATGCTAAGTCATCTTCTTCCATGATCAGCTCTTCGTCAATTATTGAGTCTCCGTCTCGACTACGCTGATTCGGCGTTGCAGAACTTGAATGCTTTGCGGTCGACTCGTCATCCGTGCTGCTTCGAATTGGACTTGAATCGTTCGAGCTGGTTGTTGATTCGCCACCATCAACCATTTCGCCTTGCCAATGAAGCGGCAAATTAGGGTTTTTAGTGCTTGACAAAGGTTTTTCACGTCTAAGCGCCGGATACATTGGAGATTGATTCTGAAAGTCAAGGTTTTAATTAATTTGTTTACTTGTGAAAAGAACTAACTTGTTGACGAGGCAGGTTTTGAGGCGTTCTGTGCTGTTGATAAATTTGATTTTGTTGGATTTGTGGAGAGGGAGCGGTTGCAACGCCTGGAGGCAAAAAGGAAACCATATTCAAGCGGTCTTGATTGTAGATGAAGTGGACGAGTTTTTCACAGTCGTTCGGCAAATGCTTCAAAATTGCCACAAACTGGTCAAGAGAATCGTTTGTGTTTTCAACCCCGTTGTTGATTTGTCTGGAAAGAAGTGGAACAGACCAGTTAGAGAGATTGAGTGTTGTTCTCAGTCTACGAATCATGTTGTGTGAAGTGCGTAAAGGAGCAATCAAATGTTGAAGTTCTAAATAACAAAGATTGTTTTGTTTGGCAAGTTTAAAAGGTACCTTGATAGGCCGGATCTGTTCTTTGAAGCGAAACGCGTGCCGTTCCATCAATAAGGTCATAAAGCGAGTTGTCAACGCCGTAAGCAATGTCACGAATTGTTTGGATTGTTTGCTCTAATTGTTTAGGTTGTCTCCAATTTGGATTCAAAACAATTCGACTCAATTTCACAGCAAACGTTTCAACTGACTTCGCGCTGTCAGTCATTTGTTGTTTAAGAGCACGTTTTCGAGCATCTGCTTCATGTCGGCTGTTGACTGGTGGTGTTTGGAAAGTTACGTGCTGAGGCTCTCGGTGTGGAGCGACAAGAGGCTTTTGACGAGTTGATGTCGCTGAGTTTGTGTTACCCATTTTTGGAACAGGATTAGGATCCGTGTTATAGTCGATTTTTGGGATTGGAGGCAGCGAAGTTGTGTAGGGCAATTTCACCGAATCATAAGAGTTGCGCTGTAACGGCGGATTTAGTTTCTCCACCGACTTCGATCGATCAATTGTGCTTTCATTCTAAAATGCACAAAGTTATTAAATGTATAACGTTGTAATTTGGCGCCACCTTGCAATAGTGTAAAAATGATACCTTGTTTTGTTCTTTTGATTGATGACTTGGCTGACGACCTGATTGGTTTTTGGTTGCTGGCTTGATGTACTCGTTGGGGTCTGAAAGTGGATGATTTAGAGGCAAGAGTCGAATGTATAAATTTGCGAATTTTCAGATCCAATTGTCGCAGAAGCAAGGGAGATGTTGCGCCGCGCAATTTCCCTCGTCCGTTCGACTGGTTTCATCGTAATGAATGCGGTTTGATTGTACACGTGCTCCAGCAATTAATTTCTCTACATTCCTAACGCGTGTTTTCCGGCTTTGTTCCTCCAATCGCGCCTTGTGTAACAAATCTTGCGCGACCCCACAAAGCTTTTTATAAAACGATCAATTTGTGACGATTAGCGTCGGAACATTGAGAAAAAACGTCGATTTTGCTTTAAAGATACTTTTTGAAACTCACCAAAGTTCTCGAGACTCTTTATTGCTTCTTCGACCGGATCTAATGCCAAGTCATTCTCTGATTGTCTTTTCAAACTCAATGGTTTGGGTTCGACCAGCGACGGAGTTGATTGAGTTCTTGAAGGTCTTTGCCAGAAAGACAAAAACGAAGACTTGGCAGATTTCGTTGGTGGCGATGCAAGTTGTTCTTTCTTGCTGTTTTCTTTCTTCGGCTTCTCATTAATGTTGCTGTTTGTCGGCGGTTTGTAGACTGATTCGTCAATATCTACGTTGAGATGAGAGTCTTTTTGATCGGGCTTGTTTTGTTTGGTCAAACACTGAGCAATGAAGTTGGCTTTCTTCAGTCCTTGCTTTAAACTAGTCAGACTTGGAGACTTTGCACGGCTTTTTGCACTCAGTCTAGAATTTGGTCTAGGCGGTAATGAGTCGCCTGAGTTGAGTGCAATTGCTGGCTCGGAGTCGTGGCGTTCAATTGGAACTGAGAATTGACCTGGACCGCTCTTTCTTCTCTCAGGCTCATCGTGAACGTCCTAAACGTGTTTTTTGAATTGACAAACTTTTTAAATTTACTTGTGTTGTGAGAGTTCTTCTCAAAAAAGACGGCGAGCTATCTTTGCTTGGAGTAGACAACTTTAAAGTGGATGTTGACTGGAACGGCCTAGCTCTTGAGTTGTATGGCGGACGCTGCTCGTAGATTCTATCGTTGCGTGGCGGTAAAGAATCAAAACTGCTGTTGTTTGAGTTGGGTGTAAACGGTTTGTTTCGTTGTTGATAATATGGAGGAAGTCTGTGAGTACTTGAATTGAAGTTAGAAGCGTCTGTTGGCGTTGCCGACCTTGATAGTCGATCATTGTGAGGCGGTTGAGGTGAGGGCGTAGAGCGTCGACTTAAAGACGGTGCCAATGAAGAGCGTTCACTGTACCTAAAGTGTTAAAATAGTTTGAAGAGCCAAGATGTTTGAAACTTACAAATTTGAAGGGCGACGACTCCCATAAATTGGCGAGTCTATACGACGCAGCGTGCCCGATGAATCTGAATCACTTTCAGAACGCGAATTATCAAACCTCAGCGAACCGTTGGCGTTTGGCTAAAATAATCGAATTAGGAGGAAACAAAAAGCTTTTAAGTACGTGGACTTTAATTGGGACGTGTCTAATAATAGACGACGGAGATGCACTTCTTTCTTCAAACAATGGAAACGATCTAAACGGTTGCGCAGAAGAAGGACGACTTAGCGGAAACATGCGATGATCTAATCCACTGGAACCTGAAAACGTATGTTTGTTTAAATAATTCGACGTCATTTAAACTCACCGTTGCTGAACAGCATCTTCGGAATCTTGTCCCGCATAATCGGACTGAAAAAGCTGTCGTCCAGCATGAAGACTTTGGCAACAGAGGACTGGAATCTAGCCTGAACAAGTTTGGTTAATGCATGTTTTGAAGAAGTGAAAGGATGAGCAGTGAAGGAACTGTTTGCGTCGGATTTGATATGGAAATTGGAAAGTGCTGAGCGACTGCGCCGATAAGTTTTCCAAACGCATAGACAGGGGTTTTGCGCGAGCGGATCAAAATTCGAGAATCAGTCATACAAGGATCGATTCCGTTGGAGTTTCGATCATGTACTTGTTGTCCGCTCAGTGGGATATTTTGGCAGCGTTGCGCAAGTATGAAAACAATTGAGCACGAGCGATTTTTTAAAATTGAATATGCTTTTAGCACTTAGACTCAGTTGTTTCGCAACAAGCAATGCGATAAAAGGCAACAATGTTTGTATGTAAGTCTATAAAAAGCAATTCAAAACATTCTCCAGCCCAAATGGTGGGAATTCGAAGGTGAAGTTGCCCGCCGTTGGGTGCGTTCAGTGGAGTGACGCACAATGAAATTCCTCCTAAATTCACTTTTGTAGACTTAAAAACGGGATGACAAATCGCCGTGGCTCTCTCCTACTTTTGCGATCTATCCGCCACCGGAACAGTGAGCAAATGATTGAAAGGGATAAGGTGTCAAAATAGGCTGGACTGCTGTTGATCTATAACCTCACTGCCAAAAAACGGCCGCAACATTTCTTTAAACAAATCAAGTCTTTTTGGTTGAACAAAATAATAAGAACTGCATGCAATTTAAAAAAGAAAATTTATGCGAAGACATAAAATTTCAGTTAGGCGTTTTTTCTCTTTGATTTTACCGGTTTGCTTCCAATTAAGCCAATTGCGCACAAATATGTAAACGAGACGATTGGTTTCAGCTTGATTGGAAATTTGTACTGCTTCTGTATTGAAAAGTGGAACTTTCGATTGTATAGTTTAAGAGACGAAACGTTTTGTATTAACAATTTTAATCAACACTTGATTGCATTTTGCGGTTAAAGAACTGAGAAAATCAAAGAAGTCAAGAAAGTGCTATAAAGTGAGTCAAAGAAAAAGGTTTAACAAGAGAACAGGACACAAAGATGTTCGGAGCGGCGCGGATTTGTTCGGGACCGACCAATTAGTAACCCGATCCGTGCTCTTCATTCATTTAGCACAATCAGAAATTGGCCTTGTGCAAGAACTTGCTTATATCATCGCATCAATTAATGAATAAACTGGCAAGGTTTAAAGAAAGTTTAAAGATTAAAACTAACCGCTGGATCATCTCCGCTCATGTCTTCAACACACCGAAAACCACTGACACCTGCAAACATGGAAGATTCAACAAATGGAGGCGAGGAAAATTGGTTATCAGAGTCGTGTCTAATCAAAACCCGCGACAGACAAAGAAGAGCGAACGTTCTCCGTGATTAGTTCCACTATGCAAATTAAAGGTATAAAAACTCGAAGTCTGGGCGGAACATTGCTCCGATGTATTTGCCAATGACCGTTTTCGAGGCCATTAACACGACGCGCATTCCATCTACTAAGGCTTGATGGTTCATCTACAATCAAATCGTGTGCGTGCTAATAGCGCTCCGACCTACCACACACTTAAATGGAAACCACAGCAGTTTGGCGGGCGTAGTAGATCAGAACCAGTCGCGCAGGACATGGCGTCAATAATCATCGAGATTTGCAGTTGAGCGGAAATGCCAGGAAAATTGTGAGTGATTGTGTGCGCCTATTTAATAAGTTCGATGCGTTGATAAGCTGCGCGTTGAAGTGACTAATCCGTAGAATATGTTGCATTCGGTGTGGACTTGCGCGCGGGTGGAGTGTTGAGGAATTCAAAACACGAGTTGATTGATGACTGGAATTGTTTGTAAAAGGTATTCTTAGTTGTTTGATCGATTGGATGTTCTTCTTGGGCGTTGATGCCAGTGTTAAATTGTCAATTCTTGCAATTGCCCAAATGTTTAAATTGAAAATTTTACGCACCATTAATAACACACTATAAATTACTTGTTCTACAAATTCTGCTTCGGTTAAAAAACGACCTTCGCGGCAACGCAACAAATCACTTTAATTTGTTGGAAAACGGAAGTGTCTAAAAGTGTCTTTTGTTAATTCAATTCAAATTAAGTTTTAAAAGCATTATCGATTGCAAGGTTACTGAGTAGAGCAACAATGAATTGTAAACAAGTAAATTTTAAT
Source organism: Aphelenchoides bicaudatus (assembly GCA_024699845.1). Classification (NCBI taxonomy): domain Eukaryota; kingdom Metazoa; phylum Nematoda; class Chromadorea; order Rhabditida; family Aphelenchoididae; genus Aphelenchoides; species Aphelenchoides bicaudatus. The sequence continues at coordinate 1,634,009 of JAMPIN010000002.1, forward strand.
AATACGTTTACTGTTAAAAATAATTACGTACAACAATTTTCTGCATATTCAATTCAAATCAATTTAATTGCAAGTTTAAAACGAATTCATTCCAAAAATTCCAATCAATCGTCCACTCCCACTGATACCGATCCAAGACACGCTCGTCGATGTGGCGGCCAAACTATTTACGGTCTTGTTTCCTGCGACCATTCCTCCGGCTGATTCAACGCGCTGTTTACTTTCGTCGGACAACCGGAGAGGCTGTCTTGCAAATGCTTCAGGAACTCCACAACGCTCTCCAGGTGGACGTTGCGCTTTGGCTACGGCCGCTGTTAACAACCGAAAGGCTAGCTGGACGGCTTTTTGCAATTTCTTTTCAATCAAAAAAGCCGCCTTGTGCAAGTTTAAATTTGCTGCAAATTATTAGGCTTTGTTTGAAAGGAGCGGTCACTTCCAAGGCCAACTTCTCCTTTACACGCGGCCAGGGAGTAGCCACTTGTCGGAGAAGGAAATGAAAGGGTTGGTGGCGCTCTAAACGTCCATTTAGCTGCTGGCCCTGTTTGTTTTGTTGTTTTTAGGCGGGCCGTGGAGCCGTGATCGACTGACCCCTAGCGACCTGCTTAATCCTCTCCCGCGCATACAGTCAGGCTGGTGCTGTTTTCATAATAATCATATTGGCAGTTGCTGCATCGATTTGGCGCTTGTTCGATGCCGCGTGAAGTTCCGCTTTGCGCAGCATTTTGTAACTGTTTAAGTGGTCAGGTTGTTTGAGTTCTTCTCTCTCGACTAATACGGAGGTTCTTGTTTGCCTTGTTCGGAAGCATCCTTTTATTTGTTTGTAAAAAACTTGGAACGCTTTTCTAAACTATGGACAACTTGATAAGTTGCGCCACTTATGCACAGTTTTTCCCACTTAATCAATTTATCAGCAGTTTTTACTCTTCAAGCACTCGGCATTGTTTTTGATTAAAGCTATTAGACTCATTTTGATTTGTGTTTAAAGTCGGCATTCTTTTAGCATATAATTTCACTTTAAACAAAATCCCTAATGGGCAGTAAAATCTATTTATGCAACTCGATTTTTCAGTCGGCGACCGCTTTATTTCAGTTTGTACAGTCATTTGCTTTAAACGATGAGCTGTTCCGTGTTGTTTTTCGCGTCTCAATGGCTAACTGTATATGTTCACTGTTACATCAGTTTGGATTTTAGATTTTAAACTGGCATCCGCGGAAGCAAAACAATGAGTTTGGCTGGGGGATGCCGAGGGTTTCAACCAAATGTGTTTAATGCGACCAGATGCCAGGTAAGAATTTGCGCCTCGGTCAATTAACAAAACTTTCACCTTTGCTCTTTCAGAATTGCTTCAAGGTCGAGAAGCTGCACGCAAATGTCTACTACAATTGTGCCAAAGTAAGTTGTGAACGATAATTGAGCGCACTCGAACGCCACTTTGGCTTTTGTGTATAGCCGCTTTCCATCTTGTTCCTGACTCCATATTCAAGCGACGCATTTTATGTGATCCGAATCGGGTGATACAGCCAACAAGTTTATTGAGCTTTTTGGCTGTCTAATTGCGACCGTTGTGTATTCCGCTTAATAGTCATTTTATGGATTACCTGTCTTTAGGTGTCGGCTGCTCGCTTCAAACATTATTTTGTTCAAGCGCTTTTTGAATGTTTGTTTCAAAGAAACAACTTCATTTCAGTTTGTTCAATTCATTTCGAACACCACAAATAATGTTTATCTTGCAGCAACGATCTTTATTGTCGTTCGGAGATTTCGCGCTGTTTTTTGAATTTTCTCCTCCCGCATTGCTGGCTATCAACGCCGATCTCACGGAACTGCGCACACTTTCACACCAACAAGCCAATTGCGGCGAAGACAATTGGAGGCAAGTAGTGTAGCAGCTAGAGGTGGCATTCAGGTCAGAGAATCCGCTTTCGCCCGATTGTTTACGCTCAAGCTCCGATATCCTGGCATCCGATTTGTGTGTTTGGATTTCCCCACGTCGTTCCCCTAAAGGCCGGCGCATCTCCCAATCGACCGGAAAAGCCTTCGGCGATGGGTTTCGAACCGTTTGTGAGCGAGCTTCAGCAGCATTTCCTGCACCCTTATCTAAGCGATCAGTGTTTTCGATTCTAATCGAGCGAGAAGTTTGGAACAAGTTGACCGCCACAAGGCGGCAATGACCACTAATTGCCCACGCTTATTTCGGGATGGTGTCCAGCGACGCTGTAAACACTGCCTGTATTATTTATATAACAACTGTTCCGAAGCACTCGTGAACAACAGTTTGTTTTCCAACACCCCGAATCACCACCGCTGTCCCCGAAGCAAACAACACGCGTTGATTTTTGCGAACGAATAATCCACCCCAGCAATACAATAACATTTGAGTGTTGTTTGACTGACGGCATATTATTTGTTGATTAGTGTCGCGCAACTTCCTATTATTAGTATCTACTTGTTATAATGTTTTCAATTTAGATGGGTGGTCGAAAGATAGTTGCGTGTTCTTTTTTGTACGTTGCACCAACTTCGTTGGACTTTTCGATCCCAAGTCACTCAACCAAAAAGTGGCAAAGAAGATATTTTACATTGTACAGCGATGGCGGATTAGAAGTGAGAATTGACTCAAACATCGACACCGTGCCTCAACTTAAAATGGATATGAAACGTTGTATAAGGTGAGGAGTTAACCGAATTCATTTCAAGTGAACGTTTTTCATACTTTTAGAGTGTGTGCCGCTGATCCAATCACAAATCATCAACACAGTTTGTTGATTGCATTCCGCAACAATCAGTATGTCGATTTCTACGCAACTAACGAGCAAAAATCCAACGACTGTTGCGAACATCCCGTTGTTTGTTACGTCAAAGCAGACAGCAACGATGAGATTCGCTGTTGGCAGAACGTCTTACAAGTCTTTGCGAGGACCCTCATTCAAGCAACGCCAAGTCGGCAAAGTCCCAGTCCGCTGATTGAGCAGACGGAAGTTTCACAAGTAAGCTTTTAAACTCATTTGTCCATTTGAATTTGCTATCCCACCTCTTCGAAATCTTAATCGAGCGTCTGGTTTCTTGATGCGCGGCTAATCAAATTTGTGAATTACGCAAAAAAGGCGCTTCAAGTTCCAATGTTTACAAACCGCAAGCTGACTCCAAGCGCCACCCTCATAATAAACGCCTTTTGGGCGGTGTTGCATAATTGGATGTGATGAGATGTACGCACGATGCATTCTCAAGGTTCCTCCTTTGTTCAAAGCAAAAAACCAGTTCGACCTTGTTTAACATCCAAGAATTCCATAGGTCTTCTTTTGTGAACCCCAAATACAATTCGGCGACTCTATCCATTAGAGTGCGGTAGTGGTCACTATTTCTGAGCGCGCTCCAAATGCAAGACAACGTGGATTTGATGATGGGCCGGAGACTTGGCCGTTCAATTCACTTTTCTATTAGAAAGTTTGTACCCGATAAGTTCCAACTTTTGGTTGCTCCCCAGGTCATTACTCTTAAACAAACTGCTTTAATTGTCTAAACAACTAACTTTTTAGAGTCGCTGCGAAAGCGCCATGTCAAATGTGGAGGAATCAACGTTTTTGGCTGAGCAGGAAGATTATGCCGAAAACACATATTCAATTGCCGAAGACGACATAAAAATAGATGAAGTAAAAGAAGCGAGTGAAGAAGATCAAACAAACTTTCAGTTGCCAATCAAAACACAAATGAGTGTTGTGAGTTTTTCAAATTTCAATGCTTTTCAAACTCACTCTATCGATTTCAGCCATTTCAAATAGACACTTCTAACATGCACACACTGCGCAAAGGCTGGCTTATGTTGCGTGGAAAGAACGACAACGAATGGCACAAACACTGGGTTGTTCTGGCTGGTCTCAATTTAAAACTGTACAACGATGTTTGGGCAGACGACAATGCCCAGCCTTTATTGAACATTGATTTGTCCGAATGTGAAAACATCTACCCAGCAGCTACGAAGAACTACGGCATTGAAATCAAGTGTAAAAGAGCCCGCTACATTTTGTCGGCAATGACTCCAGGTATTAGAGATTCGTGGATCAGTGCTCTCCAGGTAGAAAGTGAAAATAGTTTTAATTTAAAAGTGCATTTAAGCAAAACTTGCACAACCCTTCGCCGACTTACTCCTCAACAATGGACGCTCATTCACAAGCCGATTCCGCCGATATTCTTTCAATCACGCGGAGGAAGAAAGTCTTTGCCTATGTGGCTCCAGAGTCCCATCACAGCAATTCAATCATGGACGGGATTCTCGACATCGACCGAAAACGACGACGGAGACTCTTCAGTTCGACCTACAATCGACATTCCTGATTCCAACGTTGTCCTGGCGCCTCAAACAGACAGGTGAGTTCTTCCCGCCATTTCCCGCTATTTATGACTCTTGGATTTGCGCCGCCGCACAAAGCCGATGATTTTCCTTTTTGATTCAAAGTGCCTGTTTCAGTGCGTCGCTGGCTAGTGCCTTAATGCCGACTGCCAGTCGAGGAGCTCCAACATCAGCGTTGCCTAACCACCAGCGACGGCGTTCCAATCGGCAGCTCAGTTTGTCACCTTCAATGCGTAGATCGCCCGTAAACAGGCTGAAAGAAAGGCGTCGGGGGCTGGATCAAAGGAATGCGCAACGGGTGCCTGCCGAACAGTTGATTTCTCCATCATCCATTGGCTCAAGGTTTCTCTCCATCTGCATTCAAATCATCTAACTTTCCGCATTTAGACGCACTTCACACCGACAACTCAGTGCCCAAGACGGCGAGCCTAGTGCTTCAACTCTCCAGCAGCAAGTGAGTTTCGAATTTTATTGTTTGGTTGTCAGATGGAATTAGTTTGATAATTGCTCGGAATCTGCTCACAAATCAGCTACTCTTGCTGTGTTGCTTTCAAATGTCTCAAACCTATGCGTCCATCTGGCGTTTCTTTGCGCCTGCAAATAAAGCCTAGTCCAGATGTGTTTTCCACGTTGTGTATTTTTTAAAAGAATGCCTCGTGTACTCTTGTGTATTCATTTCCGTTTGATGATCACTTCGTTTTACGATTGATTCTGCGGCAAACAGCCGCGACGGATAAAGCCAATAATAGAAATTTGTTTTGACTCATTGTTTGCGTCGAATCTCCTCCACATCGTTCTTGTTCATGAGACAGTTTTGCAAACAAACCAAAAATTGGCCTTTCCGAAAACTGTTCCAAGCGCGTAGCGTCGGGGATTTTCCAATAATTTGCGCTTCTCAAAATGTTCGAATCATCCGCTCAGCCCAGGTATTTTGCTACTAAAGGCGTAAGTCCGTCGTCGGGCGATTCGGCTACCAGTAGCCTGCGCAGTTCATCACTTTCCCAAAATTCCACCTCTCCTATTACTGGCTATTTCACAAGCATCGTTAGTATGAATGAGCAGCCGAGTGTAAGTAGAAGTCATACTGTCTGTGTAGTTTTGCTCCAATTGCTGTAATTAATTAACGCAATTTCAGGTGCAAAAGCTTCAAAATCAACTCAGCTACACAAAAAGCCGTTTAAGCGAACTTGCGAATGAAAACGACTCTCTACGAACTTTGTTCAGCAGTCAAGATGTAACTTTTAAACCGATTGAATTCATGCAATTTAAAGTTTAGATCAATCATTTAAGACGATGTTTGCATGCGGCGGAAGAGAATGTAATTAGACAACAGAATGAAATGGACGTCATTCTTCAAAAACAATTTGAGTCTCCGGCTGCCACCACGTCAAACAGTTCTATGTTGAGAGAAGTGGATTCACAAAACTCGGATCACTTGTAAGTCTTTTTGTTAACTAACAAAACTCATTTTTCGCATTCAGCCCAATTGAAATTAGTCAGCTTTTGGTTGGGCTGTTGAAAGTTCAAGTTGGTGCTTTGTCAAAGGTTCTTCACTTTTCGTCACACAGTGCCACGAGTTTTATCTACCTTCGACAATATGTGGATAGTTTGATTAGAACAGTTGCCGGTTTGGATGAGAACACTCCTCAAAGTATTATATTGATACAAGACGCTTTCAACGATGTGATTGCTGCTTTTGAGAATGTAAGTTTTGTTTTTCGAGTTTCACTAACTTTTTGACGTTTTAGTTGAGTTCGATTTTAAAATCAACAGGCATTGGATCTGCAAATACGGTAAGTTTTTATTATTTGCACAAATTGTATAGCTTTTGTTTAGGAGACAGAAAGTGCAAATGTTGATACATTAAAATCAGAGATCCGTGATCTTGAACTGGAAATCGAGCATATTCAGGTACATTTCAATAGGATGCTTTGTACATAACTGATTTGTTTAGAATGCACATGGTCAAGAAATTCAGACTCAAAAGGCCGACTTTGAACGACAATTGCAAGCATTGAGGGAGCGATTGACAGCTGAAGAGAGTGCACGAAGAAAGTTGCAAGAAGAGCTTCAGAAACTTCATACTACCGGCTATTCGAACCACGAAAGTGAAATTGCTGATTTACGTCAACAGTTTGAAGAGGTTGGTTTGCAGTGTGATTCGAGAAACTTCATTTAAAATGTTTAGCACTTGCAAAAGCTGCAACAAGAACACGATCAAGAGTTGGAAGACGAGAAGCAAGCAACTAAAATTGCGTTGGACGTTGTGCAACGAGCACACACAGAAGAGCTGCAAAAACTCAAAGCCAATAATCCAATTAAAAAGGAGTGCAAATGTCAAACAGACTGCTCGGTTCGTAAAACTGAAAGCCCTCGCCAAAAGTAAGCCATTAATTAGTGCATGCTTTTTATAAAATGAGCAAATTTCCAGGGAAGTAGTTGAGCTAATGAGCGCCGAGTTATCAAATCTTTCAACGCTGTATTCAGCAAAGTGTTTGGAGAACACTCAATTAGACGAGAAAATCAAAAACTTGATGGAAAAAGAGAAGCAAAAGAACGATCTTGAAGTTGAAAACGGCAAGTTAAAACGAGATCTTCAACAAAAAGACGGACTTTACGAACAACTACGCAAAAGACTCGACTACCTTGAACTGAAACTTAAAGACTCAAACAACACGAGAAGTGAATATCCTCCGTCTGCACTGAAAACAGAACCTGTTGATCCGGCCATTCGGTTTAGAATGCAGCCCAAAAACAGCGGACCTGCTTCTCGTAAAGCTTCATCAAATCGACGAAACGGTAAGTTTTAATAAACAACATTTGCAATTTAAGCAATTGATTTCAGATATTCGTTATCACAGCAATCCTCTGATTCCGTACAGTGCTAGTGCCGACCACGGAGACATTCCATTCAGCGCCTACTATGAACGGCACTATGAAGCTGACAAGAAAATAATACCAGTTAGAGAGCGCTGCAAGTTCTTTGAAAAGTCATTTGAGTGCGGTCCTTTTTGAATTGATTCCATTTGATTGTGTTTCCGAGTTTATTGAACAAGACGCATTGCATTTAGGTTATTTGTATAATATTGATGACTGCACTGTAAAGACGCATTGAATAAATTTTTATGAATTTGTACAGTTGGAAGGTGGCTTTGTGCGAGAGTGACCGCCTTAATTGGCATCCCAATTGTCAATTAAAGAAGGCGAGCGGCCCGCCGACCGTTTTGCCAAATTAAACGCTGACCAGTGGGGGCCGAACGAGCTGTTGTCTTGAAGCATGCAATTTCTGTTGCAAATGCACTAAAAATGATTCCGACGCTTTGAACCAGCAAGGCCGGTGGTCAAACAAGACAGAGAGTTTTGTTTATTCGCAGAAACAACTCGCCATAATCTTTCCGCAGGGCGATAACCCCCGCGTAGAAGCAGACTCACAAAATAAAAGGGCGCACTTTGAGCCTCTCTCGTGGTCTCTCGTTTCTTTTTTGCAGCCCAACTGGCTTGCCACTGACAGTGCCTGAGGAAAACACACGAAGAGCGAGTCGCTGCTGTCCAGCTAAGCACTAGTCGTCGAGGATTGCTTGGGAGCCAGTGTAGGTGCCTTTGTCTAGCAGGCCTCGGCCACGGGCATCCTGAACACACTAAATGTCTTCCTGTACAATAGCCAGGGTAACGAGTTATAGCTCCAGCTTGTTTTAAATTCTCCTCCTTTCAGCTCGACAGATTAGTGCTCCGGCTTTCCGAAATTGCACCTCTTAAAAGCCATAAATATTATCGAGTGAATGTTCCTCAGGCGTTGACTGGTCAGACTTTGGTGCAGTTATTACAAGAACTGCTGCGGTTGGACGACGCTTCAGATGCCCTGCACTTGGCAACGCTTTTGATGCATTATGGTTATGTAAGTTCACAAATAAACCTTGCTTTGTTAGTTTCAACCGTTTCCAACTATCTTTTGCAGATTTTCCCCGTAATTGAACAAGGAAACACAACAGTTAAGGATGACAACACGCTTTATCGGATTCAATTGCCCTACTTTTGGCCGTCGCATGCTCAACAAGCAGACAACGTCGAATATGGTTTGATTTGTTTGTTTTTCACTAAAATGAATTGCAATTTCAGCTATCTATTTAAACAAACGTCTAATGCGGAACGAGCAAAAACACGGTTTGGATGAAAGCGAAGTTGCGTCGTATAACAAGTTGGTTGAACTTCTTGGCCATATGTGGGGGTTCATAACTGTACAGGGTATCCTTTGATCTTCTTGTTTGGAAAGCTAACTTGTTAATTTTAGCTGAAATGCAACTCAAAATGCAGAAAGAGCGCAAAAAGATTGAAAAAATAGTGTTTGACAGTGAAGAGCGAGCGTTTTGGAGGCTGAGACAACCTGGACAACCGAATTGTTTGGAACAGCATGTTCAGAAAGTTGAGCGTCGAATTCGGAAAATGAATGTCCAAGGGCACAGGCAACAAGTAAGCATTTTTGACTTTGTTTATGCACATTTTATTGCTTTAGGTTGAAAGACTCAAGCTTGCGCTCAAAACAAAACCTTGGTTAAAAGCAGTCAAAGCTAGTGAAACGTAAGCATTTTTATTGACAGTTTTGAGTTTGGCATTGATTTTTAGGCAAGTTGCATGGAGTGAACTTTTTCAAGACTATGATCCGTTTATTTCGCCTAGCCAGCCACCAAATCCTTGGATTCACGATGATATCAGTCTTTGGACACTGAATACAGATGCGTAAGTTACAGTTTTTATTACTTAATGCACTTTTAAATTTAGTGTGGAAGTTCCGACGGAAAAGCGTGTCAAAAGATGGGCGTTGAATGTTCATGAATTGGTCCGGGATGTAATTGGCAGACAGGTTTGAAACTTGTTAAGCGTTCATTTTAAATGGTTCTTTTGTTGTTTAGGTGCTTGAAACGTTTTTGGAATCAGAGTTTTCATCCGAGAACATTCGTTTTTGGATCGCCATTCAAGACATCAAATATGCTGCTAACAGTCAAGTAGAAGCCAAATCACAAAGAATACACGACGAGTTCTTAGCAGCCGGAGCACCATGTCAAGTAGATCATAAAGGGTGTCGACGAGACTTTATTTCCAATAATTTCAGGTCAACGTCGATTCAAGAACTCTGGAGGAGACAATAAAACAACTGAAAGATCCGAATGTTGCTCGACGTCATGCCTTCTCAACTGCCGAAGATCACGTCTTCACGTTGATGTCCAAAGACTCGTATCCGCGTTTCTTGCGCTCCCAAATCTACAAAAACGTCTTAAGTGCTTCTCAGCAACAGGGTAATTTTTCTAACATCGAGTCATAGAATAGAATCCATTGTGTGTACTAATTTTACCTAACCCTCGCAATGAAGCCACCAAGCGGTTCAAGCTTAAGACCAACCGGAAGTCTGAGTAATCAGTGATTTCCAAAAGCACCAACTCACAAACCTACGCGGATAATCCGTTGTTGGCAGACAACGTTTACCCGCTGAGTTTCCGGTGCTTGGAACTGGAGTTGTTTGGTCGCAAATCTAACCCAATTAACATTTGTCTTCAAATTAACAACACACTTAACCCGCAATTTGCTTTCTTTCTTTCAGGGAAACCCAAAACCTTTATGCCCAAATTCAAAACCATGCTCTAAACTTCTCGTTCGGCTTTCCGTTCGTTGTCATCTTTTTGTCTTCGGGTAATTACAGTTATGAACATTTGCAACCACTTTGCTTAAACTGCTTTACGTTTGTCCGCACAATGCACAATTTCCAACGCACCCTTTGTTTATAGTTTTGTTTAACTGGCACCCTTCTTATTCAAAATCACTGAAGTCTTTATTTCGGACACCTAACGTTTTCAAGTGCTATTTACCCGTTGTTTCACACTTTCGGGATCTTTGTTTTCGTTTTCGACCAAATTGAGAAGAATAGCAGTTGAAAATCTTGAGTTAATTGCGCCGAGACGCAGAGCGTTCACTTAATCAACGAATTTCAGGACTGAGGAAATTAAATTGGAGGAACTTCATCGCCTTCAACCAGAAACGGACTCCGATAGCCAAACACAAAATTTCACGTGACGACAATTTCCAGGTGCTTCCCAAACAGTTAAGTTCTGACTCCCTGCCTCTCAAAATAGTCTCCATGCAACAAGCACAACAGACCTCTTCGAATCCAACGACCGTCAAGCGGGACAAGTAAATGCCGTCAACGTTGCCAGTTTGTTCTCATCATTTGCGACATGTGCCCCAAAGTTATAATCTCCAGTTTCAAACTCTCAGGACAACTTCTTATCATCATTGCTTCTGCCATATTCGACTTTTCTCTCTTTCTTCAACGCATATTTATCAGTAGGAAACGCCCAGATGACTCGGAAACCGGTCTAATTCGCTCTATTTCTGTGGCTGCTGTTTGCCATAACGATCAGCTGAAGCTTCTTCTTGTCCCCATAGGCAGTAATGACTAGTTCCCTCTTCCATTCTCCTCAACAAATAGGCTGCTTTTGTGGTAACTGTCTTAAAGATATATGCCGACGTTTTGCTAAACAAATCACTCTTCTTGAGCAAGTTCAAAACCCAGTCAAACAAACCCATTCAGCGCATTTACTTTAACTATCAACAAACTACTTATTCGCATCCGAATGTACAATTGCCTGGTTTAAACGACGAAGCTGCGCCCCACCCATTCTAGTCCAAAATAGTTGTCGAGTCGCCCTTCCTATTTAATCTTACCGGTACTCTAACGACTTGAACAACCTCGGGTTTTCCCATAACAGGGCTTTAATGTAACTCTCCGTTTCTACTGCTTTTCCCCTCCGATTCGGTTCCGATTGCTGATTTTATTGACATTAATAAAGAAATTTAACAATTCGCAGTTAATTAAGAGAACAGAGAACAATTATGCTTAAAGCGTGGACGAAGTGCCGGCTTCATTGGACTCAACTTTGTTGACTTCGGGTGAGTTCTCGATTTTTCTGTAGTAGAACATCTCCTCGTTACGAGCGAAAAGCAGTCGAATTGACCCGATTTCAATGATTGAGTTCGTGTGCAACTCTCCGCGCGAGTTCTTTCTAATCGGCCTTCGGTCGATAAACACGTTGGCTTCGCCCAAATTGTAAAGGAAACAACGACCGGTGGGTTCAATACGCAAAAGTCCTTGTCGACGACTAATTGAAGCAGTTGCTAAATATAATTGATACTATCAGTTTTTTGCATTCAAACACTTACGTCCTTCGTAAGACAAATTGACATCGACTTTGTGTTTTTGTGTTGAACGGCCAATAAGAACGCGGTCTTTGCGAATGTCGAATGAAACGCATCGGCCTGTAAAATCGAAGAAGTTCAAGTTGCAAATGTATTTTGAGCATTTTACCTTTAAGAACAGCCATTGTGTCTTTGTCGAATTGGATGACGTGATTAATGCCTGTTACTGCACGAGTCAGCACTCGTTCCCATTCTTCAACTTCTTGATTGGTGTTCTGCAGTTCGCGCATGAAGTTTCGGTCTTCAACGTCAGTAGGCAAGAGAACATCATCGACGCCAAACCGATTCATATCGTATTCGCGCTCCAACTAAATAGATTTGTTTAAAAAGGTGGTTTTGAACTGCAGAAATTACCCTCATCAGCTCATCGTCAAAGTTCTGGATAGTCTGGTCGGCAAGAAGTCCCCAATGTTTCATTGCTGCAAACGAGCAAGTTGTATTGAAGATTGAAAAGAAAAGCAACTTACAGGCCCAATGTTGTTCGAGAATCTCTGGCGTTCTTGCATGATGAAAAACGCTTCGATGTTGAGTGAGCAAGTTCTCAAAAGTTCCTTTGGTCGGATTCACAACCATAGGTTGTTCGGCAAGGATCTGAACGCAAATTTAAAGTTGGACATCGGAATGTATAGAAACTACCTGTTCTTCTTCAATGGAAAACGGAATAGTTGACTGAACTTTGAGGATTTGTTCGGGAGTAAGTTGTTGCTCGATTCTCTGCATCACGGCTCGATTGAATTCGGTGTCGTAAATAAAGCTGTACCACCTCAAATCAATGTCGCCCAAAGTGAATGGTTTTGAAAACTTTGTTGACGAGTGCACAGTGTTCAAGTCACAAACCTAAACAAAAACAGTGTCAATATATTTATAACTAGCATTCTTACGTGAGTAACACTGCTTATAAGCAAAACGTCGTCTTGAACGGCCCAACGACGAAAAGCTTCACTCAGTTGAATTTGAGCTGTGGAAGAATTGTTGTCAGCTTCTGCTTTAATTGCATTCTTTTGTTGAGCTCTAAAACAGAAAATAGTTTTGAATTGTTGCAAAAACGCACGTTGCTTTTGATGCCACTTGAATTCGTTCTTTTCGCTTTCGATCTGGCACATTTGCAAGCTTCTCTTCTTGTGGTTCTTTTACCTGAAACGTGGATATTTTAGAGTTTAAATCACTAAACACTAACCGCCGACGCTTGAGAATCTATTCTCTCGCGATAGACCACCTTTTCGTGACCGATGCTTTTGTCCAAGCTTTGACGAGCAGGCTTCTTTTTGCCTCCTGTTGTTTTGACTGAGCCTGGTGTTAGATCGTCCTTAAATTGAAGCATGAACGGAGTTAAAAACAATCAAAATACCGTCGCCAAATCGGAATAATCTGGAGACTGGAAGTTGCGCTCCCGCTTCTTAAAAACGGGCTTTGGTGGAATGACTGTAACGCTTTGAACAAGTTCATCATCAAATTTGGGTCTTTTGATGTCTCGAGTCGACCGGCGAATTTTTAGTCCATCGTCCATCTTTATCTCTAAAATTCACAAAAATAACAAGCGGAGTGCGCGCAAAACTAACGAAATCGCAATACGCATGATTTTCGTTTCGGGATTCGGTGTATGAGAAAAACTAAAGCTGTGAGAGTTTTTAGAAACGATGTTTGTGTGCTTTGAAGTGAGTTTAATAAGCATTTTAAAAACAATCCATTCAAATATGACTAGAGTGGTCCGATCTACCGAAGCTGTTAAATTTGTTCATAAAAAAGCTTCAACAAGCAACTTTGACTTCTTAAACATTATAATACATTTCTGTTAATGTATTAAGTCTAACTCCTTTACAGAGTTGTCATTTTAAAAGGCTTCGGTAGATCTATCATCGGGCCACTCTAAATATAACAAATTGATTGCACTTGTAATCATCAATCATTCGGAATGTTGTCATTTGCACCGGAGCTTTCAAACAAGAGTTTTCGAACAACCCGATTGCGTATCGAATTTCAATTTTTGTCCAAAACCTACTTACACTGATTTTACGCAACAGGAGGTCAAATTCCAAACATGTCGAAACGGTTATTACATTCCAAGTTCCGAACTATTTGCGTCAACATTTTATTGAATCTAGTAGACAACTATTTCTATTGACTTGCAGTTTATTCATTTAAAACAATTTGATCTTGTCGGCAAAAAGCAAAAATGTTCTTGATTGACTTTTTTTGACAAAAGACTTTTTTATATTTTTTGGCCCACTCAGTACAATGCTTGGCCAGAGAGGTTGTTTGCAAAGAAACAAATATTTTTTAAGTAGTGCACGAGAAAATTATATGCTTTGTTTGTGCTTGTCGCGTGGTCACATTTTTTGTGTGTCGGAATTTGTCTCATTTGTTTAACTGTTGCAATTTAAGTCGGTTGTCAAATTAAATAATGCAAATCAATCTCAGATTGTCTTTACTTCTGCGTCACCAAATTAATCTGTTTAACAAATAAGAACTTCCATCCACTAGGCAGCGTTCTCACTCCCACTTTCATACCATATCGGCTCGCTTTCAGCGTTCGGACGAAAATAAGCTTGTCATTATGGACGCTTGTGCGCAAACAAGACGATAGGAAATTCATCAAGGAGGCACTTTCCGTGAATCGAAATTCAAAGCTAATTTCGCAGCATCGCTCAAACCGGAATGGATTCACAAGGAGTCCATGCAACGTGTTGAGCGATGTTGGGTTGAAGATGAATGCGGAGGCAGAGAATGAATACGGTGCCGCGAACGCCGAAAATTCCAAGCGCCGTTTTCCAATAAAGGCCTGAGCTCCAACGTTGCACAAGCCAAACAAGCTTGAAAAAGCCTGGGAGCAGAGCAGACGCAAAAAAACCGCCGAGAGTGCCGTTGAGAGTTGGATTCGTGCCTCTGGTCTGCACACAAAAGTTCAGTTCTGCCTTGCCCCGACTCTGCCTTGTCCTCTCCAGCAATTTTTCCAATTGCTTCATCATTTAGCCTCCGACAGCCAAGACGCCCGTTCAGACAACTTGTTGTGCCATCGCCCCTCACTTGTCAAACCAACTTTATCTCTTCCTTTATCATTAACAGCCGGAGTGAGGGACGGCTCTCGGACTTGTTTCTTTTCGGCCCTCCGCTTAGCCTGTCTCCTTTCCAATCATGGTCGGAGTTTGACTCTCCAACCGACACTTAGATTCAAGTTGTCCCATGAACTTGGGATTCGTTCGTTTGCCATATGTGCTTTCCTCCATCTCGTCTGGCTATACAACCATCTCGCAGTGACAGATTGGCAGCACCGTTCTTTAAACTTTTGCAATTTATCGCGTCGAGCTTTCTCATTCTGCTGCTTCTATAAAGTTTGTATATTCCAGATTCGGCGCGTTTATGCCAGACGAGTACGACGTTGGCAGCCTTCGCTAATAAACATTGCTTTGTCTTTCACCTTTAATAACTGTTCCAAGGAACAGTTGCCTGAATCGAAGTGGCCGATTAAGTCCCAAAAATGGCTTCGTCGTTGAACGGCTTTTCTGGCACTTCCTCTTCTTCATCGACTACAATGAATGCATTTGGAAATCCGTGCAGTAGTGGTATGTGTTCGAACTCTACTCGATCAGCCATCGCGAACAACATGAACGGCGAGCTGCAGACTATGGCCACATTACGTTCTACCCACGCCCAAATGAAACAGTGTATCAGCATTGACTTGTTGACAGCCTGTCAGCGTGAGGTCAACTTCTTGCGTATGATCGACCGCAAAGCTCCTTGCTTGTACGAAAAGAACGTGGTGGAGAACGCAATTCGGCGCTATGAAACGGTAATTCACATGAAATAACAACAACTTTTAATAACAATGTTTTCAGTGTTGGCTTCCTCTTCAAGTGAGTTTTCAGCAGAAGTCACATGTTTATAATATGACGTTTTAGAAAGAAAAGCCGGATTTGAACACTATTCCGCCTTTGGATGTTCATTGGATTTGGCATTGTGTGAGTCTTACTGCAGTTTAAAACATTAGCACTTTTTGGAGACCAAGTTTCATGAAGAAAATTAAATTACTCGCCAATTCAATTTCTTTTTATAGCACATGCTTTCTCCTACGCACTATGAAGCGGATTGCATGAGTATTTGCGGAACGGTTATTGAACACAAATTACTTAGCTCCGATGAAATTCAACTGCGATACGAACAGGTTTGATTCTTTGTTGTGGATGAGATTAAAATTGCTTTAGTCTGTTTCAAAATGGAATGAATTTTGTGACGAGCCCTACGATTTCCTCAACAACACAACAAAGGTGACAACCGAGCCTTACGTTCAAAAGTCTACATACAATATCGCCGAAGCTGTTCAACGCCAAAGAAACTTTAACTATCAGATCAGGTAGGTTGCAATTTGTGAAATTAAAACATTGTCGATTCAGTTTGCCGCATTACACCGCACTTAAATTTCTTGGAGATGCAATTGATCGCTACGTTAACTTTCTGCTCCTTAAGGTAAGATTTTTACAAGTCATCAATCAAAGACATCGTTTGCAGCAAACCTACTCGGATCAGTTCTTCACACCTTGTTATGATTTCGATCTAGTGTGGCACACTCATCAAGTCCATCCTCTGGCTTATGTAAGTTTTTCAATAACAATCTATATGTTTAACATATTAATTGTAGTCTCGAGACTGCACAGCCATCTTCGGCAACATATTAAAGCACGACGATTCGGTTAATGACAGATCGAAAAACTCCAAGCTTCTAAAAGGAGAAGCAGCGACCAAAAAAGCCTGGTCAGCTCACTTTACAGAAGGTTTTTGGCGCAGAGGTTGCATGTATCGGTGAGCTTTCTTGTTTACACAAATTCTAAAGGATTCAACTTTAGTGGTCATGTTGCTCCAGTCTTTTTGGGGTTCGAACAAGTAAGCTTTGTTAAAACAAACAACTGCATTCAATTGATTAAACATTATAATTACAGGATAGCAGTGTCTTGAGCTACGGACACGTGCATATCCCGTCAATCAGCTTAAAAGAAATTCCGGTACAACGTGAACAATTACGGTTAAAATTATCATACGGCGGGAAGAAAAGTAAACTTTGCTAGTGGACGGAATCTATAAACAACACTTTTTAGTCACGACTTTCAATGCGGACTTATTCGACAAGCAGGTTACAAGATCCTCTTTTTCACTGGTTTGGCAACCGAGTGAAGCTGGAACCGGTCTCACTTCATCCATTGTTAAATTTCCGTTCGAAAAGAAAAACCCAAAAGACGTGAGTTACTTACATTAAAAATGTTGTGATTTGTTGATTTTAGTTGAGTGTTGAATTGGAGCTTTTTGACAAGGTGTTTTTGCAAAAGAAGGACTGCATAAACTTGCACGGAAAGACTCCGCTTGATCAGGTAAATACAAAAACACATTTAGAACTACGTTTTGATTTCAGCTCTTGCCAACAACAAACTCGAAAACTGCACAAAATGTCCTTCAAATGAGTTTGGAGAACTCGAATGCAAACTCTGAAAGAGACTTAAAAGCAAAAGTTATGGTGACAACAAGGTCTGTTAAAACGCAAATACTGGGTGGACCAGAAAAACGCTAACACAAAAAAGTCAATCAAACACGAAAAAGTCTCTTGTCAAAAAAGTCAATCAAAAGTTTCAAACAATTTTTTGTGTTAGCGTTTTTTTGGTCCACTCTGTAAAAAGTGCATTCTCAATCACACTTTGTTGTTTAGCATTTCATTGAACCGTGAATTGGAGTTAATTGCTGGAGAGTATATTGAGCAAACACTCGAAGCAAACAGCCGATTATGGACGTTGTGCCAAAGTGCAGCCTTAAACAGAACGGCTCTTCAGCCGGGAACCACCGTCTTTGTGGCAACTCACACGTTGATAGGTTTGTAGAAACTTGTTTTAAAAGCCTCAATTACTGTTTACATTCTAGACATTCGTGACGGAGCCAAGTTTATTGTACAAATTGTGCACAGTGCAAGTATGCTGTTGTCGATGGTTCTTGTTTACGGAACTGAACAGCGACTTCTTTGCATGACACATTTAATTGGTGCGGACAGTTTGCCGTCAAAAGAACAATTGGACTCCAATTTGCAATTTCTCCCACATCTTTCATCACCCGACGAAAGAGTTTTTATCGTATTGAATCAAAGTGGCGACTATGCAATTGTTAAAGGCAGATGGAATGGCTTTTCACGTAAGATCTCCGGCGACAAGCTCAATAAAGGCAAACCTGGTGAGCGATTGAAAGCATGCAATCAAGTTATAACCATTTAAATTGCAGGAGCAGCTGGCTACTTGTCCGTTGAATTGTTTAATTTGTTGCGGAATACCGTACAAAAACTTCAATTGCCCGGCGCAGACGGGTCAACTTTGTTTGTAATTGGAGGTTTGTTTTGTGGAGTAATTAAGTGTCAGCTTTCGTTGTTTAGACGCACAAGCAAGATTGAACGGACGACGAATTCATTGTCGTTCTACACAAACTGCAGAACATCTGGCTTGCATTTTCTCAATTGGCACTTTGTTTGTTTTGTGTAATCCAGACAAGATTCGATCACGTCAAGAAACCAATGTGATCGGACACCAGTGCAATAAGTGGCCGATGACTCTGGCCTGCGGATATGGGCGACCAATTCCTTCAAGTAATAGTTAAAAGCTGTTCGATTTTAAGTTTCGACTCTTTTTAGATCGCTTCTTAGCTAGTCGGCAAGATGGATGCTTGGACGCAACTCCGGCATTCTTAATGCTTTATGGAAACGCAATGGCATCGTGCGACGCTGGAGCTTGTGATAAGTTTTTATATTCTAAGTTGTTCTTTCTTAAGTCCGGGGAATTAATCTAATAATTTGGATTTAAGTTCTTGTGGAGCATGTACAGCCGGTTGCGGATCCTGTGGAGGTTAGTTGTCTAGGATAATACTGTTTTAACGTTAAAATATTGTAGGTTGTGGCGGAGGTATGTGCTTTAAACTTTCTAAAGTCACTATAATTTTTAACTCGCATTGCTTTAGGCTGCGGTGGATGTGTAAGTTTTAGTTTACTTATTACACACTATCAGAACGTCAAAAAGTTACCTAATGTCAATGTTTGCAGGGAGGCTGTGGAGCATGAAACAGAATTTGCAAGTCATGAAAAGGGTTGCCATTCCAAACAACAACACTATTTTCTCCAGTCACGGGTAGCTCAATCAGCAACAAGCATTTAACTTTAAATCTGTTGTTTGTGCCGTTATGTATAAATGAACATGTACAATAAACACATTTGTGCGATCTATTCTTTCATTTAAACAAAAATGAAGAAACTAATTTTTTGTTTGTTCAATTGTTGTTGTCAAAACTAACAAAGTGCCCAAACAAAATGATTGTTTATGACGTTATGTATAAATAAACATATACAATAAACACTTGCGGAATTTATGCCATTGATGAAGAAGGTCGAGTTACTTTTTTATGCGGATTGATGAACTTCCCGTCTGACGGAGTTATTTTAACGACCGGGACTAAAAGTTCTAGATTAAAAATTGATCAAAATGAATAAGGAAACAGACTTGGTGGAGCAGAACGTACACGTGGTCTTGCTACGGCGGGTAGATTGTCTCCACCTAAAATTATCTTTACGAAATTGTCATATAAACAGCAAAGTTACCAATTATGGGAATAGCAATTAAACAGGCGACTTGTTTGAGGTTATTTGACGCGTTAGGTAATCGTCGATTCTCGGCACGTTTGCAGGGCTCGACCATAAACTTAGCTATGGTCTCGGCACACTCAGTTCTTCCTACGTATTTAGACCACTCCAAAGCACAGAAATTCCTGCCATAATCTTTCTTGTCCGGTGAGGCTCCATTTTTCAATAAGACCAACGCGCACTTTGCTTTTCCTTGTATTGCGGCTTTGATGAGTGCTAAAGTGATTCAATTAACTTGTTCATTTATGTTGTTTAATGCTTCAAAGAGTTACCTGTCTGTCCCAATTTATTGACTTGGTCAATTTCTAGTTTAGGAAAGCGTTCAACAAGTGCTTGGACGATTTTTGTGTTGCCTAAACATTAAGATATTTATTAAAACATGAAAGTTGCTTGCCAATTGCTGATGCATGATGCAAGGCGGTGTTTCTAAAGAAAGAGCGGTTTAATCAAAGAAGAATGATGTTTACCCTTCATTGTCTGCCAAATTTGGATCGATATTCGGATCAAGTGCAAGTTCTTCGACTATACTGAGCTGGTTTTTAATTGCACAGTGTATTAGGATAGTTTTTCCTTGCTTGTCCTAAAAAAGCTAGCAACTGTACAAAAGAATTTCAAAATTACGAATATATTTTCCCACTCAGCAAACGAAAACAACTTCTTTAGTCTTTATGGGAGTTTTAGTACTATTATTTTCTTAACTTGTCGAACCGCCTTCTTGGAGAAAGGCAAGACTAGTATCGGCAACAGTGCCAATTAAAGTGGGTAGGTTGGTTGACTTACCTGCAAATTACGATGGTTCTTGACCGCGTTGTCATGTTCCGCAGATGTGATGAGGCTATCAGTCGCCAGCTTGTCAATACGAAAAACTCCACCAATTTGGGCACTTCCGAGTTCCCAACACAACAACAAAGTGTCGGAGCTTGTTAGGCGCCGAGACTTTTGAATAATTAATCGGGATTTATGAAGCGAGCAGTCTGAGTCTCCGAATTGTTCCAAGCGATGAGCCTGAGTCTTCTGCAAAATAGGTGTTGATGCTCGCGTGTTGAACGCAAATTGTGTGTGCTTTATTGACCATTATTATCCGCGCCGACAATGCCCCTCAACTGCTAATTCCTCGGATTTGTTTACATGGCCACCTTGTCTTCGCACCCCTTCATTTACCTTGCCGAGTTTGTCCATTGGCGCTCCAATCGAGCGCTATAAAATGGCCGCCGGAATTTGTTGGCCAAATTACTCGGTTGTCATGCCTACTCGCGTCCTAAACGTTTTTTGCCTTTCAACTCCGTCTTATTCACGTTGGTTTAAGACGTCGCCGCAACACAAGACGATCCCAAGCACAATCACCTATCAATGAATCGAACGAACAGCTTGAGTGGAGGTGTTGTGGAAAAACACGCAAACATGAGGGCTTATTTAAAGCACAGGCAACGAGTAAGTTTCTGTTGCAATTTTTCTACTCTCCTTTTGTTTAGGTCTTGGAAATGAAGCCCCGTGTAGACAACGCACGACCGCGTTCAAAATCTGTCAGCAGAATGAGCACCGCAAAGGTTTGTTTAGTGTGATTCTTTATTATCTAAACTTGTTTCATTTCAGCCAGCAGAAACGGCAGAACAATTAAAAATTCAGGACGAAAACATGCGTTTACTTGGACAACTTATTCAGATTTCGAAAAGGAAGTCTGATCTGGGTTCTTACACTTCATCGTCGTACAGTCGAAGTAAATCATGCAGTCGCTCTTCCGTCTCATCCGCCAACTCAACACCTGTAAATCAAGCAGCGAAACGATAACTAATTTATTCGCCAATAACTTATTTGTACAGAAAGCGCTGGAATAAACGCATTTAGACGGCTTTTAAATTTGATCAAAAATAGACTCGTTGCCTTCTTGCTTCTTCAGTGGATCAAAATCGCCTAGCAAGTTGCTCCAATCGTCATTCTAAGAAATAACATTAGTTAATTTTTATAGCCAAATAAAAAGTACCTTGGTCGAGCTAGACATTCCCAAATCGTCTTGATCAAAAAGACGCGAAGGCATGAAGTTTGCTGTTTCGGATGAGCTGGACTTCATCATTTCTTGAGCTGTGTTTTTGACTTTGCTGACCCAGCCAGTTGGAGGTTGAAGTTTTGGAACAGGAGTTGAATTGGTCAAATTTGGAAGTGGAGGCAGCGGACCAACCAAGTGATTAAACGAAGACGGACCGGCTTCGGTTGGACTACCAATATCCAAAATCCCAAGCGGACTATCTGGACGGATTTCATCTCTTTCTTCAATTAACGTTTTTGGCTGGTCCATTGAAATCAATTCGGCGTCAGTTGATGGGCCAACTTCTTGAAGGAAAGCACTTTCGCCTCCAAGCAAATCGTCGCTTGTGCTTTGTTGTTCGGGTTGTGCGGATTCAAAATTGATCAAACTAAATATGTTAAAATGAGACTTCTCTATTTAAAAACTCACTCGTATGCAATTGCTGAAACACTGTCGTTCTCTTCTTTTGCACTTTCATCTTCGTTTGTTCTCGATTTGTGTGCTCGCTTCTTCTTGTTTTCTGATTCTTTGACCAAACCAATAGGATCATTTAAGATCTAAACATGTGATAATTAAAAATGCAATTGAAAGCAGTTACTGGACCTTTAAGACGTCTATCTCGTAGCTGTCAATGCCCTTAAATAACCTTTGAACAAACTGTATGTTTAACTGTGTTACCTGCAATTGCTCTAAAACATTCTCGTAGATTTGCGTTGCTTCTTTGAAGTAGTCCTAAACATAATCACATTTAACACAACTTCTCATAAACAAGTTACATTTAACGCGTCCAAATAACCAAGTGTTGCCTCGTACAAGAATATCGACCGACTTTCCTGAAACATACCACTTTCTTGAAGAAGCTCTTCAAAGTCCAACCTCAAGTAAATCAACTTTTTGCAGAGTGTCTTCTTTTAACTTGTCCAACTTCTCTTTGTTTTGCCGTACAACTGTTTGTGCAGTTCTGTAGCTGTCCATATGAGCACCGGTGTCGGGATCAAGCTAAAATGAGGTATAAGTCTAAAGCATCTTCCATCAATTCAAACCTCTTCACTTGTCTTTTTCATCCACATCAAAGAACCTCTGTATTCCAAACGAGCTTTTTCAGCTGCTTCAATTGTGGAGGTGCAATCCAATATTGCTCGGTCGTTGAAGTTGTCGAGTTCGTGGTAGAGTCTAACAATGGGCCGCAAAGTTTGCATTCTAGATCTTGCAGCTTGGATGTTTGTGTCGCCGACAATTTTAATGATCTTTGCAACATGTTCTTTCTCTTCTCGAGTTTGTCGATTCAACAGTAGACCCATTTCACGCTCGTTTTCGGTTAAACCTAAAAAGTTCGACTTAATTTGAAAGCAAAATAAGCTTACCGTTCATAAAATGATGAATATCTTCAATTGAGGCAAGCAATCCGCGACTTGTGTCTCTAATTGAGTAGTAGCGCGTTAATTTTGTGTCGAAATCAGCGTCGGAGGCCAACAAATGATCATCTTCTTTCTTGCCAAGCCTTAAAACACATCGGTTAAAACGTATTAAATAGGTGTTTTAAAGGATGTTTAAACAAACTTACTTGCTTCGTATAAGCTGTTTAGCCGTCCAAAAGTGCTGTTTCATTTTGACTAATGTGGATTCATCGACTAACTCTTCGGCAACAAAACGATCAAAATTGAGACCTCTGGAAATAGTCGAAATTTAACATTAAAAGATTAACTTAAACATACCGTGTAGCGGACTCGTAAAACGATGTCATCTCACAAGACTTAATTAATAAATGCAGGCAAAGGAGTCGGCTTTGCTCGTTTTGAACAGGTCGGCAAAGGCGAAATTTCGAAAATTTATTGGTTTCTACAGCATTTGCCTCTCGTTATGTCCGCCGGCGAGTGTTTGTGCGTCCGCGGCATTCTTGTTTTGCCTTTTTTGGCTGTCTCGAGCTGGCCCCAAAAAGAGAGCTTGCGATGCCATCCATTCGGCTGCACATCAACCAGGACGGGCAATAAATTCCATTTTCTTGACAACATATCACTTTCAGGCTCTTTGCAATCTTTCGCAAATTATTAAAAATTCATCGACTTTACTGTAAGCCTCCCCGTTAACTTGAACTGCACAATTTGCTGAATACTCTTTTGTTTAATTGCACAATTTGCTGAATGCTCTTTTGTTTATTGTTTGAAAACATTCTAGCAATAAATTGAAATGTGTTTGATGAAAATGCACAAAGAAAAATGCAATTATTGAAAATTTAAAGGCAATTTGAAAACATTGTAAATGTGGATCAGAGAATTGTAAGTATTGTAAATGTGGATCAGAGACTTGAATATCAACTAATTAGAAGAATTCTGTCGAGCGTTCTTCGCGCAATCCAATCGACTCTAATTGTCTTTTTTGCGTAAAGCTTTGTTCTGCCCGTCGGCTTATGATGAGTTTTTGTTGGGTTTTTGCTCCTGCTCCGAAACAAGTCCGGCGTGATTATAGACGAGAAAAGAGAGCGCGAGGATGTTGCTTAGCACCCCGTAGTAAACAACCCTCAACACCTGAAACAGAAAACTCCATCGTTCCGCACGCAAACAACGCTTAAAGTGAGTTTCGACTATTTTTGGCTTTTCCACTCTCCTCTGTCTATCCGTTTTAATTTAATTTTGCCTTCAACGGTCGAGATTATTGTAGTTTAAAACGTTTGGACTTTGCAAATCACGTGCACTCAAAACAATACGTAAACTTCGGAGTCAATCGAGCATGCAAACTTTTCTTTAAAGCATGCCTCGTTTGTTCTATATTTAAGTAACTTTAACATTGTAAAAGCTCTTTTTCAATTGCTCTTTTTGATGTTGTGTTTTCTTGATATTCAAAAAAGTCAATTCACCTTTGACTTTTATGGGCGAGATTTGCACCTAAACAGTGAATTAGCTTGATTGGTCGCCGCGAATGCATGGAACACAGGACGTTTGACTTGCAGTGTCCAGAAAAGAGGCCTCAACTCTTTTCGCCGACCCAAAAGCCCAATTGCCATCTAGGAAGAAGAAGCAAGAGGCACTAAGAAGAGAGCCAAATTGCATGGCCAGTGGCGCTCGCCTCGAATCTTACTGCGGCTATTGTCGACTACGCATATGGACGGCAAGGAGTGGACAATCCAGCAAGCGCGCCTAATTTCTTTTTGTTGCGTTTTGCTCGAACCGAACTTGGCTTCCGTCACCACTTGTTTGTTTTTAAGTTCCAAGGGCTTGCTTGCTTTCACCCTAGGAGCTGTCTACCTTGTTTGGGTAGAGCTTGCGCGAATTCCAGCGGCCTGTTTTGATTTCGTTGGGTGGAAGTGAGCGCGCAAATTCCCTGGCGCGTTCCATTTGAAATGTTTCAGGAAGGTTTATATAGTTGCTGCTGGGTCAATGTTTGTCCGTCTTTTCGGAAAGATTTCGTAATCCCTGCGATATGGACCAATTGTTCGCCGGAGGCCAATCCAACACTATTGTCCAGCAGAGGACGACATTTGGTCGCGCAGAACAAATCCAGTAATTTCGCCCTCAGCATGAACACCGGCGGCGGTTGGTTTGGAAGGCCAGTTGTTTGGTCTCGATTTCATATGCGCATTTATTCTCCTTCGTCCGTTGCTCTCAAACACAGGAAACGCTTGCCCGAAAATCGACTTTGCTTCGGTGACCGGCAAATTGTCCTTTCTATGAAGTTTCGCCCGCAACCCAATCCCCTGGATTTTGATTCGATCGCCATTTGGCAGGATGCGCACTTCAAATGTCTTAATGAGTTTTGGAATGAACGAAACATAGGGGTTCGGACGAAATGTTTGTTTACGCGAGCCAAATTGGGGTGATTCAGTAAAGAGGGTGCGTGTCAATTAGGCAATTTTATTAGCCCATCATTTTTATTGTCCATTTGGCTTGCATGAACTACGCGAAAACTCCGGAACTGTGTATTTTGTACGATTTTCTGCGCTTTTGCTATTAATATGTGAGTTTTCCAGCAATGTCTTCAAACGACCAAGCATCCCAACTCCAGTTCAAATGGTCCGATCCAAAAGATATTAAAAAGAAATGGGAGGCTTTTTCAAAGTTTGGTGGCGCAACAGCAGGTAACTTTCAAGCTTTAATGAATACGTTTGAATCAAAAAGTTTTTAGGAACAGAAATGACTGGAAAGAAGTAAGTTTGAATTAAAGCTCTTAAAACTTACAATTGTATTTAGTTTCGACAAGTGGCTGAAAGATGCTGGAGTTATTGATGGAGTGAGTTTATTGATTTTAAAGGCGTTCTTTAACTGTATTCAATTTGTAGAAAAACATCACGACAACAATCACTGGAATTGCATTCTCAAAAGTCGCTGGACCAAAAAAGAAAGCAAATTTCGACGAGACTAAACAAGTTCTTGCCAATGTTGCTATGGATAGATCAAGGGCTTCAAAAAAAGATGCACAAGACGAACTCGACGAAATTATTGCGAAATTATCTAGACTAGAAGCTCCAGTTGTAAAGAATGCTGCCAAACCATCAACTGACGGCGGAGTGTTTAACAGGCTGACAGGTAAATTTGCTGTTGTTCAGTCCTTCCATTTAATCAACTTCAATTTTAGATCACACAAAATACACTGGAGCTCATAAAGAGCGTAAGTTTATTCGCGCTTAAATCAATGTTTAAAAAGGCTTTTAGGATTTGATTCAAGCGGACGAGGAAAAGGCAAAGCCGGGCGAGTCGATGTTGTTGAGGTAGATTATTACAGTATGTGTGCAAATATTAAATTTGTTTATTCAGAACACCGGCTACGTATCTGCTTACAAAAATCAAGGAACGTACGACAAACAGCATAAATAAACGACGGACATTCTAAGCAATTGCTTATGTAACAACTCATAATGCACAGCCAACTTCTCATGCTCGAACAAAATGTCCGATTTCAATCAGCCTCAATTGTCAAATCAAAAATGCTGTCATTTAATTATTGCTTTTAATTTAAAGAGTTAGATGATAGCATAGACTAGCAATCCCGTTTAATTATTGTATTATGAGATCTCTTTAGAAATAATAAAAATTAAACTAGCGAATAACTGTCAATTCAAACGTCTCGACAACCCACCAAATGAATATATATTTTATTTAAACAACAATTAACGCATGAAATTAACAACAAGACTCGCAGATTTAGATATCAGCTGTAGCCTTGGCGGCCTTTTCGCGTTTGCCCTTGTTACGCTGATCTCCTCGGACACGGCGCAAATGCTTGTAGACCTAAAACTCAAATGAGGCGAACGAACATATCTAAAATTTACCTCGAATTTCTTGAGCTCTTCAACGATCGGTTGAGCCTTGATACGTGGAGCAGCTTGTTTGATCGGAAGAACGGCGCCACGCAATTGTTCTGCAAGTTTAAGCTCGGCTTCCTAAATTCGATAAATATTGACTTGAACTGAATCAGAAATAGCATACCGAACTGTCACCCTTCTTCGGCTTATTCAATTTCTTCGGGAAGACGATCAAACGAGACTTGTACTCCTTCAAACGTTGAACATTGCGCTAAACAAAGAAATTACAACTAAATATGCTTCTCAAAGACAAACCTGGATTGACTCAACAGAACGATTGGTGCGACGGTGATCAACAGCAATGCCGAATTGCTTAGCTTCATTGACCGGAATACCAGCAGTTTTCAGCTCTTCCAATGAGAATCCACGGCCCAAACGAATCTTGCTGTTGTAACGGATCGACGAGCAGTGCACGGCAGGACGAAGCAAACCAATCGGACGAGGAGCAACAGCCTTCAACTTGGCGACACGGTTGTTGGCACGGCGAACTTTGCGAGCTGGCTGGTTGAACCAAGTCTTGATGCGACGCTGCCAGTGCTTACGGAAGTGCTCTCCCGGAATCATCGTATTTCCTTTTGCCATGGTTAAAGAGATCCAAGTAAACTCTAAAATAAGTAAATTTAGAAAAGTCCGGCCACATTTAAATTAAATCACGGATAATAAACAAAAAGTTATAAAACATTTAAGGCGAACCGAAAAAACTAAAAAGCATAGGCCGTTGGGGAAAAGACAAGAAATGTGTTCTGGAACGAAAACTTTCGAGCGCGAATTTCAAACATGCTTTTTGCTAAACACGGCTTTTTTGGAGCTTTTATTGAGTTAAAGACTTTTTGAAAGCAAACAATAAGTTGTAAACAAATACTTTTGAACAAACACTTAAGAAAAGCAGACAATAATCAAAAGATTTATTAACAAGGGAAAACTGCGATTTTAAATTGACTTTCATTAATTCTGAAGAGCTCATAAACTAAACATTGAATTTAAACTCCGTCACAAGCTTTGAAATCTACCTGCATTTGAGAGTCAAATCAATCAATGTTTCTGTGTACGATCTAGAACTTTTTTAAAGATCGTTTCAATGTAAATCAAGCAGTACACGTTTATTTTTAACACAATAATGCAAGTGAATTATCGGGAAGGAAATTTACACAAACAGGTTTGATTAAATCACTGGAATCATTTATTGTTCATCTTCCGACGACGCGTATTCGTTTTGATCGGTTGGCTCGGGCAGTCTATCCATTGTAAGTTTGATGAGAGCAGCCATTTCCGGATTTTGTGCCAACTGAATGGGCTTTTTGTTGTCTTTGTTGACTGTGAAGACACACGCGCCGTGTTCAATCAATACTTTGGCACATTCGATTCTACCTTTTCGACTCGCAGCATGCAATGCAGTATCTCCAAGCTTGTTCTGAAAACACACATATTTTAACAAATCAATTTCAAGCCTACTTGTGAAGGCATTGAGATATTGGGCTGTTTTAACAATTCAAGAACAACATCTAAGTGGCCATTCAACGACGCCCAATAAAGTGCTGTAGAACCGGAAGTGTCTAAACTGTTGGCTGAGATCTAAATTCATCGGCTTAAAAAGCGTTTGTGATTAGTTTTAAAATTACCTTGTTTTTAAGACATTCACGTACAAAATCTAGATTTCCACGTTTTGCTGCTTCATGCATTGGGTACTCAACACTTACAATGCTATCTTGAGCGCTATTAACTAAATTAGTGTTATTAAATACTTCTAACATCCTTAGTTTAAATAATTACCGTATTTTGAAGACAGCTTTCCTCTTTTGTCTCCACAAATTATATTTAGGTAGTCGCCGGTTCCCTCTTCGACAAAAATCATATCTCCTTCATTTAAATTCAACTCGATGTCCTAAATGATTCAAATTCACTTTTATAAAAAAGATCAGAACTTACATTGTTTGGTTCATATTGTTCGTTTATATAGTAAGCGCGAACTCGACCAGGCTTTGGTGGCAAAGGAGGCATTTGAGAAATTTACTTATTAAACTACAAGTTATATCATGCAAAGTGATTGAACAGTTGATGAGTAATAAATTACCGGTTTGTTCATAAAATTGCATTGCCAGAATTAAGGTTTTCTGCATGGGAAACTGCTAGTTTGACTGAGCGATCAACGCTGTCGGCATGCGCCTTTGAAGTAGCGACCCCTGCCACTCCGTCCATCTTGTGGTTCGCCGTTGAATGGCGTTTCTTTATGCGCGCAGCTAGCTTGGGCGCCGAACGAAACGCATATCTGCGCCTCTATTTTTTGTTGCCCATCTAAAACACCTAACACCTGATTTCAATGAAATCCATTAAAAGTCTCTTTCCTTTCCAAAAGAAGTCCAAGTGCCAAGACGAGAGTTTGGTAAGTTTCAATCAACAAGACCACTTTGACTTTTCATTACCGTTATTTGCAGGACGACCGTCGCTCCTTCAGACAGCACAGCTTCCGCAATCCTCCCATAAATCCATATCATGTGATTACTGAACCAAAAACAAAGAAGGCGACAAGATCATTGCCCGGCGGCCGAATGAACACATCTTCTCGACAAAACAACACGATGTACGAGAACTTGGCAAATAACGAATTTCAACGGCGTCAAAGGACCTATGCACAACAAATGTCAAGACAGCGACCAATTGAAGAAGTGGACGAAACTCAGCACCGTATTCTAATTCCCAGCAACTATCAGCACACATCGGAGTATGGAAGCAATGGTATCTTTAAGTTTTAAGTTGCCGTACACTTTGAAGCTTTTAGATCCAAGTCCCACAAATCCCTACTCCAGAAACAATAACAATTCATTAGATAGTTCTGATTCCGAAAGCGAAGATCCACATGCAGCATATTACAGAAAAGTGAGTTGCAACTTCAATGAAGCTTTTAAAAGAACAAGTCTTTTAGTATTATGAAAGAAGTTTGCGCAAGATGGAGCGCAAGAAGACGAAAGCACAGCAAATGGCCAAAGAAATCGAGGCTGGTTACTACAAGCTTTTCTACGAACACGAAGAGCTGAAAAATCAAGCAAGTTTGAAAGATGTTGAATAAAGTTTGATTGCACGAGTTTAGCGCACAAAATTGTTGCGACTTATGGAGAACTACAAAGTTGAGAACGGAATGTTAAAGTCGCGTGTCGAAGAACTGGAGAAAAGCCAAAAAGCAATGATACACTCAAATGAAGTTTACGGAGGAGCGCCAGAAGCAATGTGTTCAATAAGTGAAATTAATCCCAGCACAATTGGTTCTTATCCGCCTCGACACTTACAAGCTTATAACGTAATCATTTAAATTTCATTCAACAAAACAAGTTCTTTCATTTTGCAGACTCACGACAACAATGAACAAGATGAAGTGAAGATCTTCGGAAACAAAGAAGAATTTGAGTTGCCTCGAAGCGCTTCTAATTTAATAAGTGCTCCGTGTCATCTGGAATCTGAGGATCTTGCGCCTATTAAATTGGAACTTGATGAGCACATCTACCTTAATGGCAAAACGGTAGAGCACGCAAATGTCAAGCACACAGTTCACTTCCAAAACAATTCGCAACAAGAAGAAGAGTCACAGTTTCCGACCAACTTCTGCAATATTGCTGCTAGTGTTGTTGACCAAAATCACACCTACAATGAACAGCCGATCAAAAGAAGTTTTTCGGACACGGATCTTCGTGAACTAAGACTTGCAATCAACGAAAGTGTTCAAGAGGAAAGAGAAGCAGAACATAAAAATGGTCGAAATCGGCTGCGACGAGGAACTACGCGTTACGTGAAGGTTTGTAAGCTTGATCGTTGAAGGTTTAACTTTCTATTTGTAGGCAAACAACTCAAGCAGCTACTCGTCGGACGACGAACGCATTCAAGATGCCATTGAAATCCAGACCAAGCAGTTGAAGCCACGCGGCGAAGTTGTTCATTTCCGACCATCAAGAAGGTCAATTCTAAATAAAGGACGAAATGTGTATCGACGCTTTGGGCCCAATGAAAGAAAAGCGGTTGCCGAGTTCGACTACCTGAATGACCTTAGCACAAACTCGTCAGGTCTAGAATAGAAACGATTCTCACTGTCTAATTAAACGTTCTAACATTCTAATTCACTTGATCTGATTGCTCAAACCCGCCTCAGCTAGCCAAATTGACCTCATTGCCTGTTTTTTGTGGGCAATTAATTTATTTGTAACAATGACTTAAAATAAATACAACTTTACGAGTTCATATTCGGCCGATCAATAATTTCAGTTCCGTCTTCGCTGGTCAATATAAAGTATAGTTTTTGCGCAATCGCTGGACCAACTCGACGTCCATTATCACACATTATGTCAGCTAGGTGCTGCATTGCTGTCCCGGGATTCATTGCATCAAGTTTGTCCATGAGAACAAATGGATTTGGGTAGAGTCCGATGATGGCGCGACGGCATTCTTCTGGCAAACGATATACGTGGTTAAGCATACGACTCCACCAGTCTTCTACCAAATTTTCGCCTTCTCGAATCCCCTTTTCTGCATTTATGTGCAACTGTGTTCCTACAGTCTCCATTTTCTTTTCAAATTTGGCCAGTGCTCTGTGCATTTGAGCAACAAGAAAACTGAAGTCTTCGGCTGTTCGACAAAAGCGCAGTTGAACTCTGTACTTCTCAAATATCGTTAGAGTCAATGCATTGATCTGCAAGTTGTTATTAGTGACATAAAATTAGATTTAAAACCTTTGATTCAGAAACATTGTGCAATCCAATAACTGCAATTGTCATCTGCACATCACCTTCAAATTTCGTACAGTGTTCGACGAGGGCGTTGTTGATGAAATCGTCGTATTGTTTGGAGTCAAGCATCAGCTTAAATGAGCCGCCATCAACGGCAATCAAAAAGCCAAATTGAATCTCCTGAACAAGAAATAAGTTTTCTAAAAGACATATTAAAGACATACAAAAGTCTCCTTTCGAAGAACTGCATTGTCTATCAATTCAGCTGATATTCGCTTCTTTTTCCAATAGACTTTTGCGAATTCCATGTCTTCAAAAACTATTTGGTTTTCAATTTTGCGTTCTTTAAAAAGCTGACGGAGTTGATTGTCTAATTGAGCTGAAAACGTTTAAATTAACTTCTTTCACAAGTATCTCGATACTTACGATCTAAGTTCAAAATCGAATTGCTGCAATAACAGTATAAGTATTGTTCACATTTGGAGTTCTTCGAAGCATTAAATTCACGTTCGATTTTGTTGATCTCTTTTGTAATCTAAAAACTTCGATATTCAAAGATGTTTGAAAATGTCTGTGAAACCTTTTCTTGTCGAATCTCTTCTTTGTTTCTTCGAGCTTTCTTTGTCGGAACATCATTCTCGTCGACGGTTTTCGCTTTGTTTGCTTTAATGTTGTTAGACGTTGAAGGTTCTTCGTTATCCAAATCATCCAGATCACTCAATTCAGTGTCTTCTCTAAAAGTGTCGAGTTATGCCAAAAATTAGCGATAAACGGAACTTACGTCAAAAACCGGTTGACCTCGTCTACTGATTGAGTTTTCGATTTTGCATCACTCATTCCATCCATGTTCAATCTGTTGATGTTCATGATAAATGGCAGTTGCTTTCGAAAAAAGAGTTGAAACAAAAAGCAAAAAGTTTATGATGTCAACTGTTCTTTTGAATAAACTTTGTTTTTTGAATAACGAATTTTGTTTCTCAACAATGAAGTTGCTTTGTGTGTTGAATGCACAAACTTTGATCAAATTTCAATAAACAGCAGACAGCGACCACACAATATAAAAACTATAAAGCCTGATTCATTGGCAAATTGCTGTAATTAGTCGTAACATATGCTTTTGTTTATTTACGTGAGGCGAATCTGTTGGCATGTGATGGAGCTAAAAAAGACTTGTTGATCAGGGTCTTCGTCTTCCGCCTGCCTTCGCTGAAGTTTTTTGGTCTTTTTGTGGGGCGCTCAATTAAAATCCGATCATTAAATGAGTCATTGGCCGCCTGCAACAAGTGGGCCGCGTAGATTTGGACCCGGATAAACACGGCAGCAAAAGTCACAACACAACTTGCCGACTGCACTCATTCATTAGCGCTGCTGCCACAATCTAACTGCTCCCATCAGTTTTCTACCGCTCTATTTTCTTGTTTGTTGGCATTTGCGTCCGAAATGCTCGGTTACCGCGACATTTGCGCCTTCCTTGTCATTCTGCTGTTGTCCGAGCTTTGGTCGGACACTTGCGCAGAAGGATCTTTTAATGACTTACCTCTGTGCAGAAACTACCAGGCATGTGGATCGCGGCTCCGCAACTACCCGATAGTTGAAGAGTCAATAGGTGAAATCATCGAAGAAATTGGCTCAGGCCACGGATCAGGCAACGAACACAACACAGTTCCCATTTACGACGAATTTGTAAGTGAACAACCTCCATTCGACTTTTTGGCCGATCCCGAAATTGTTCAAAAGCGTTTGTGTCGATGCGAAGACGAAAGTAAGTGTTGAGGATGAACTTAAAGCATGAGTTTCCAACTTTCAGACGAAGACGACTCAAAATGCCCATTTGACGAGCCGGAGAACCTTATGCAAATTGATTCGACATTGAGTCTTAGTTTTTGCCACCCCGTCCAGAACACTATCCGTTCGAAATGCCTAGGTCGCCGTCAGTTGGTCCGAGTTATGGGCAAGATCCATGAAACTGGCCAGTCTCTTGTGGACGTCGATGACACCGCAGTTTTCTGCAACTGTGAAACTTTCCACCGTTACAGGTACTTTAAACACACTTTTCAATTTGAAACAAGTATGTTTAGAATTGAACCTTGGCTTTCCGGATACGTGTTTTCGTATCGATGCGCTAAATAATCAACGTTGTTTCAACTAACTACTATTTCTAGCAAGTTCTATAATTTATTTAAGTTGTTGTCTACTATTTCAAACCCCCTGTACACTATCAACTTTAGTCTCGCATAGTTGTCGGGTATATTCCATCAAAAAGATATAGTCTCAGTTTCATTTAAGTAATTGCTATTAGTACTTCAACATAATTATCTAGTTAATGTTGTTACCACTCTAATTGTTAGTTAGTATGTTATTCCGACCCGGTGTTTTCCGCATATTTGAGCAATAAACATATGAACTAGACTTGTGTTCAATTTGGAGAATGACGGTCGTGTACAGACTTGACGCGCGTAAAAAAGAATTGACTTCTAAAGAATATTTGGCAAAGTTTGGTGGACAAGCATCAATAGTCAGTCAATAATGCCTTCATGTTTGACGGGGCCTCTGAATTCACTTAATAAAAATGCAATCGACTGGTAAGTTCGAAATAAGCGAGTACTTAACAGCACAAATGCTTTAATTAAGGCACGATTCCGGTCTTCTGGTCTACGCTTGCCACAACACATTAGTTTTTATTGACGTTGCTACACAGAGGGTTTTCCAAACACTAACTAAACATTATGCACCAATCACTAGAGTCCGTTGGCAGCCGTCCAAAAGCTTCTCCAACTCTGATTTGACGCTGCGATGTGCTTCGGCAGACTCTTCTGGTCATATTCTAGTTTGGGACGTTATTTCGGGCCGAGTTTCCGCAAAGTTTTTCAGTCAAAATCATGCTGTTTACGGTAAAGATTGTTTAAACGTGGATTCTGAATAGAAAACTGTTTAGAGATGAGATGGCTCGAATACGGCGACACTTCTTGCGACTTTCTTCTAACTCTAAACTCCAAAACCTTGCTCATCTTGTGGAACATCAATAGCAACGAACCTATGTGGCAAAGCCGTTTAGGTTTCAATGCCTTGGGATTTTCAATCGATCCTTTCAATTCAAACAATGTGACATGTTAGTTTCTTTAAAAGAGTTCAGACAATCACGTTTTGCATTGTTTAGTTAATTCAAACGGAAGTCGTCTTGTTTTTGTTAACGACTTGAAGCC
The DNA here is from genome assembly GCA_024699845.1 of Aphelenchoides bicaudatus. Lineage (NCBI taxonomy): Eukaryota > Metazoa > Nematoda > Chromadorea > Rhabditida > Aphelenchoididae > Aphelenchoides > Aphelenchoides bicaudatus. Next base: position 1,668,485 of record JAMPIN010000002.1, read on the forward strand.
TTCTCGTCAGTTGAACTCACAACCAACGTTGCTCGATTTGAGAGAAAATGACCAGAACACCGAAAGCTCCATTCAACAATTGACATATCATCGTGCTTATCCTAATTTGATCTTTGCGCTGTTCAAAGACCAGCTCATGTGCATCAATTCGGCGATGAAACAAATAATTTACAACATTCGCTTATCACATCCACTGTTGACGGTAGACTTTTAAAACAAAAACACTTGTAGACTTGCTATTTTTAGTTGTTGCCATGCGGTGATAGAGATGCTTTCTACACAGTTCAATTGAATGGTCTTGTCGCTTTTTACGTGGCTTCTTTCCGGAGCAACTCCACAACCGAGCTTCCAGCACTCGAGTTGACTTACGACCGGACTTGTTGCACTGAAGTGTTGCGCGGTTCGAGTAAATTCAGCGTCAGTGCGGCAGCAATTTGCCCAGTTTACCAAACACACGTTTCACTTCTGTACAACACTGGAAAACTCCTTTTTTATCAACTACAGTCGGATCTTTCGCCCACGCTGACTCAGCATTACAGACTTCATACAGTTTCTGATCATATTCGTCTGGACGATAATCTTGATCAACACTACAACACTTTGAGACTGCGCCAAGCTTATCAAATCAACTCTTTGTCGGCAAATGTCACAGCTCTGCGGATGCGACCAATGAGTTCAATTGATGATTCGATGTCGGAGTTTGGGACTACGCAATTGGCTGCTGTTGGGACGGCAAACGGAACTGTTCACTTGGTCGACGTTTTTACATGCAAAATTGTACGCAGCTTCCAGATACATTCAAATGCGATCAAATGCGTTGAATGGACTGGCAATTTGATCATCTCAGCAAGTTCCTCATCTTCGCTTGCATCAACATCCTCAACTTACAAAAACGAGCTTTTTGCGTGTGACATTCAAACAGGCAAGTGATCTTAGTTGTTTCTATAAGCACAGCATTTGCAGGACAAAAACAACGGATTCGACCAGAAGCTGATGAATCTTCGATCGAGCTATTCCGAGTTTCAAGTTCCGGCCGTTATTTGGCTATCGTGTTCAGACATGATCCGCTGGAGATTTGGGATTTGCATTCTATGAAGTTGCTAAGAAAGATGTCAAAAAAGTGTCCCATTATTGTCGACATGGCCAGTTGAATTAACTTGTTAGTGTTTATCTCATTTGATTTCAGGTCTGGTTTGGAAAGAAAAAGGACGAAGGCGAGTTGAATGTCGCTCGAGAAAATCTAGTCATTTTGGACGTTGATAATCGGCTTTACCATGTGGTCATCAAAGGCATTCACGTTCGTGATGGAAAAGAAGTCAACACAGAGGTTGTTTTGAACTCTTTAAACAAGTTAACAAGCAATTTTAGTGGAAAAACAACTCGACTATCCTCCGGCTAGCCTACAAACAAGAACTTCTTGTATTTGGCGACTCAAATGGTCGTTTACGTGTATGGGATCTTGTGAAAAAGCAGAGTCGACAAACAAGCGCTTCACAGTCGAATTACGGACCTGTTGCTCGTTTAGCCTTCACCACCACTGGGAGGCGACAACACAAGTATTTTAAACAACTCTTGCAATAAAAACTCTTCTTTTCAGTTGCTGTCCAGCATCCCAGTGCTGTTACCGTTTGGGACGTCGATAACCTTCAATTGCTCCAGTTGGTAAACTCTCCAGGTCTCACCGTCGTTGATTGCGACATGAGTGGAGTGAGTCCAGTTTATGTCTTGGGTGACGGAGCTGTCCGCTTTTCCAACTCAACTTCAAATGAAATGTGTGCGCCTGTTCCAGATAGTGGTAATTTAGTTGATTTATTTACAAGTTAATCTTCAAATTACTTTAGAAGTTCCGCTTCTCTTGAACGAAGGCTATCAAAAAGCAGTTTTGAAATTTGCACAAGACCCTACAAAAACACTCAACGACCATGACTATTCAAGTCAAGGAGACACGTTGGCTGGAATTTTTACAAACCTATCAAACATTGAAACAATTCAAAGTCGTCTGGAAACTGCTTATTCGTTTTTGGGTCTGCGAATGGCTGCCGACTTGATGCAAGTCACAAATGCTGTTTTGAATGATCAACGTTTGAACTGTCGTCTGTGGATGTTCTGGCCAAGAGACGCTTTTAGAGTTTGTTATTTAAAATCAAGACACTTTTAGTATGCAATTTTGTAGAAGCGACTTGAACGTGGCACTAAAATTTTAATGAAGTGCTGCAAAACAACTCAACATGTGGACTTGCTGACCGAAAAAGCAATTGTTTTGGGGCAAAGAGATTGGGCAACTTATCTATTGTTGAACTTCGAACACGACCAGTCCGAAAACAGAGAAACTAGACTGAATGCATTTAAAGCCTGTTTGTTGGCAGCCAATTTGGGCGGAGAAGAAGCGCAATGCCTTGTAAAGTTAACAGCTACAAACTTGATTGCTTCTGACTTCATTTCCGGTATATTTGAATTTAAAACACATTTTATATGTGAGCTTTAGACGGAGTGCAGTTGCTCTATTTGATTAATCAAGAACTAGATGCTTGTCGTTACTTGGCCGCACAAGGCGACTGGTCTCGCAGCTTTTCATATTCAAAGGTACGTCAGTTACACTTAAATCAAATCAATCTTCATTAATTTAGTTATTGCCAAACAACGACGGCCAAGAAATATTCTCAAAGTTCGTTCAGCATTTAACATTCGTGGAAGGAACAAAAGTTTGCTCTTAATTCTTTTTTGCAACTTGACCTTTGTTTTTAGAGTTTAATTATTCTACTACACGCGAGCTTTAAAGATTGGGAAAAGTGTGCTCGTTTGCTTCGCGAACAACATCAAGAGGAAGTGGCAAATAATTTGCAACTGGTTTTGGAGCAGACTTCTCCGGAGTAAGAATGCAATACCTTTTTTAATACTGGTACAGTTAATGGTACAGCTATTCATAGTTATAATTAGTGCGGCTATACGTTGTTAGTTGTGTACATAGCAAATAAATAATTTATTTTGTCGAGTCAACAAAAACTAGAATAAACAGAAGTTTATTTCAACAATACCATTAAAAATAGACGACAAAACAGAAACAAGTTGTTTAAGTTTAGATCTTTTATTTCTTCTTGCCTGTGGCAGCGCCGGCTTTAGCAGCAGACTTGGTCACTTTACCGCCACCTTCTGACTTGTCGACGCTCTTGATGACACCAACAGCAACAGTTTGACGCATCTGAAATTGTTTTAAAGTTGGATCAGTATTGAGTTTTAAACTTACATCACGGACGGCGAAACGACCCAATGGAGCGTAGTCAGTGAAAGCTTCAACGCACATTGGCTTGCTTGGGATCAATTCGACAATTCCAGCATCACCAGATTTCAAGGCCTTTGGGTTGTCTTCGACCTTCTTGCCAGAACGACGGTCAACCTTCTCCTTCAATTCAGCGAACTTGCAGGCGATGTGAGCGGTGTGGCAATCCAAAACTGGAGTGTAGCCAGCAGCGATTTGACCAGGATCTAAACACAAGTATTTGAGCTATTTTTTGAAGTTTCAACTGGGCTTACGGTTCATGATGATGACTTGAGCGTTGAAAGAACGAGCTTCTTTGGCTGGGTCATTCTTGGAATCAGAGGCGACAGATCCACGACGGATATCCTTGACTGAGATGTTCTTAACGTTGAAGCCAACGTTGTCTCCTGGAACAGCCTCAGGCAAGGACTCGTGATGCATTTCGACGGACTTAACTTCAGTGGTGACACCTTGTGGAGCGAAAGTAACGACCATGCCTGGTTTCAAAATGCCAGTCTGGAATTTATTGGTTTGTTTTTGACTGAGCAATCTTTAAAGTTACTTCAATACGGCCGACTGGAACAGTTCCAATACCACCGATCTTGTAGACATCTTGCAATGGCAAGCGAAGAGGCTTGTCAGTTGGACGAGATGGCGGGGTAATGGCGTCCAAAGCTTCCAACAAAGTCTTTCCGCTGGCGTTTCCTTCTTTGCGCTCGACGGCCCATCCTTTGAACCACTAAACAGCACTAATTGGGTAGAGTTGAATATCTTCGAGGGACTTACCGGCATGTTGGCAGACGGCTCAAGCATGTTGTCGCCGTTAAATCCAGAGATCGGGACGAAAGCAACGGTTTTTGGGTTGTAACCGATCTTCTTGATGAAGTTGGAGACTTCGTTCATGACCTCGGTGTAACGGGCCTCGGAGAATGGCGGCTCGGTGGTGTCCATCTTGTTGCAAGCAACGATCAATTGCTTGACTCCCAAGGTTTGAGCCAACAAAGCGTGCTCGCGGGTTTGTCCGTTCTTGGAAATACCGGCTTCGAACTCACCAGTACCGCAAGCAACGACCAAGACAGCGCAATCGGCTTGAGATGTTCCTAACAAATATAAGATTAGTGGAAGTTTTAAGTCTCTCGAGTTTTACCAGTAATCATGTTCTTGATAAAATCACGATGTCCTGGAGCGTCAATGATGGTAACGTAGTACTTGGCGGTTTCGAACTTCCAGAGAGCAATGTCGATGGTGATACCACGTTCACGCTCGGCCTTCAATTTGTCCAAAACCCAGGCGTACTTGAAAGAACCCTTGCCCATTTCTTGGGCTTCCTTCTCGAACTTCTCGATAGTACGCTTGTCGATGCCACCGCATTTGTAGATCTAATATTTAGTGGGTTAACTTTAGACTAGGAAATCAATAAATTACCAAATGTCCAGTGGTGGTGGACTTTCCAGAGTCGACGTGTCCAATGACGACAATGTTGATATGGATCTTCTCTTTGCCCATTGTTGAATCGCTTTAGAAGCTGTTGAGTACACTGAAATCAGAATAATCAGTCGAAAATCAGCCACAATCCAAAGCACGAAAGCAACACGCAAGCCTAATAGGTGAAATGACGAAAATAAGTGGGAACGAAAATAAGGCAAGGATTACCGTAGCTTTTCGGCTGAAATTCGTTGCGAGAATAAGCCATGCGGTTCATACATTCAAATGCAAAGTTGGGTGCACGGCGGAGAAGTTTTACAGTTGTATCGAATGTTCTCTGACGCGCTTTCCTCAAAAAGCGCTTTTTTGAACACAATGTTTTTGATAGAACTGATAAAAGTTATTAATTGCATTCTAACAAGTTCTTACAGTCTTGTGTTGTTGAAAACGTTGAAGTTATTCTGCACAACAGACACTGAAACCTTAATAAATTCAACACAAAACAGTTAAAACAACAAAAGTTTATGTTTGAAACGCAAATCAACTTTAAAATTATGTAATTACAATGCTTGTTGAATGAACAACTAATCAATTTTGTCTTTCAACATAGCTTTGCAAGATCTGAAAATGTGTTCTAAGCTTCTTTCACTGTTCTTAAAGTCCAAACAAACTTTTGAAAACACTTGAATCATCTGAAAGGTTTAAGCACGGGATAATGCAAAAGATATTACAAAACATCTAAAAATCTCGCAACACTTCATTAATTGATGCATTCGGAACGTTAGAATAAAATCAAGAGTCTCTTTTGTAAAGGGACAATAGGAGAAACCACTCGATGCCTGGAATACACGCGGATGGATAACTTTCCGACGGCGATTTCCCGTCGATTTTGACCTGTATTCGAGCAGCGCTCATCTTCTACTGCCGCACCAAAGTGACCTTCGGCGGATATGCTCCAGCAAAAAATGGAAGTTGAGATTTTAGCGCGCTTGTGAAATTTCTGTGTTAGTCATCGCGTGTTTCAATTTGTTTTTCTTTTAGCTCATTTTTCTATTCAGGTTTGGGTAATCAGCGGAATGAGAAAATTCGATTGCATTGAAAGACCGTTGTCCAACCAGTTCTATCGATATGGTGTTTACATCACAAAACATCCGATTCCATTCATCGCGTTCCCTATTTTGTTTGTCATGATAATGTCGGTTGGCTTGCTCTACTTGGAAGATGTCATTGATCCAATGTAAGAAGCAACTTTGCATTGTTAAACTTAATTGTCCCAACTTTCAGCTATCTTTTCACGCCTTCAAATGCACCATCAAAATTGGAGCGACAAGCAATTCATGACTTATGGCCATTATACAATGGTTCTTACATGCCCGGACGATCGGTTACACAATCTCGTGAAGTTCAGGTTTGCTTGGTGGAAGAGTTCGTGTGATCAATTTCAGTTTAGATTACGGTTTTGGCCAAACATGAAGGCAACATACTGGACAAACCCTATTCAGAAGCAGTCAATAGATTAGATGCATACATCCAGAATAAAGTCTATGTTGAACATGAAGGTCGCAACTACACTTATCATGATCTTTGCTTGGCAGCTCGGAACAAAGCGTGCCCCGGAAATAAGCACGTTCAGCTTTTGGCCGATTTCTATCAACATGGATTCAACCTCACTTATCCAACTGTTCGAATGGGCACTGTGTAAGTTATTTGAATACTCTAAACTAAGTTAAATGTTATGCATTTTTAGTAGCGGTTATTTGGGCAGCAGTTTGGGTGGTGTCAAGGTGGCTTACGGAAAGAATGACACAATCATTTTGGCTAGCGCACAAGCGTGGTTGATGGTTTATCATTTGCAGTTTCATCCACAGAATGCTTCATACATTTCTGGACTTTGGGAAAAGGTTTGTTGTTGTTCATTTTGAGCAATTTGTAACTTGCAAGTTTTAGGAGTTTGAAAAAGCAATGAAGAGTTATGAGGATCCGAACATTGAGATCACATTCTTCCACTCGCAGACCTTGGCTGAAGAACTCAAACGCAATGCTGAGTCGTTGGTGCCTCGCTTTGTTCTTGCATTCACAATTTTGGTTCTCTTCTCAGTTGCTTGCAGTATGTCATTTATTGATGGAACTTTCTACATTGACTGGGTACTTTCCAAACCGATTCAAGCTATTTTGGGAGTTCTTAACGCTGGAATGGGAATTGCAGCTGCCATTGGTTTGATGAATTTGATTGGAGTTCCATACAATGACATTATTGGCGTTATGCCGTTCTTGGTTGTTGCTGTTGGAGTCGATAACATGTGAGTTTTTAGAACAAGCTGATTGTAATTGAAATTTGTGTTTAGGTTCTTGATGGTCGCTGCGGTTCGTCGCACAAATCGAACAGAGCCTCCAGAAAAGCGAATTGGCGAGTGCATGTCAGATGCAGCAATTTCAATGTTCATTACCTCGTTGACTGATGCTTTCTCGTTTGGTGTTGGAACTATCACAACAATTCCAGCAGTTCAAGTCTTTTGCATGTATACGGCTGTTGCAATAATTTTGACTTTCATCTTCCAGGTAAGTTTTAAAACCAACTCACATATTCAATCTGTGTTTCTTAGATCACATTCTTTGCTGGTTGTTTGGCATTATCGACTCGATGGGAAGCTATGGATTTGCATTGCTTGTTTTTGAAAAAAGTGGTGCCCGAGAAAAAGATCAAAGAAGTTTCATTCTTTCACAAACTTTTATGGCTTGGCTCATCTCCTGACGAAGATCCTAACAACTTGGCAAAGAACATTCCTGAGCCGGGAGCTGCTATTTTCTTCCGTGATTGGTAAGTCCTTATAAACCTTATGTTAAATTGAATATTGTTTAGGTTTGCACCGGTTTTAATGCAGCCAGCAATTCGAGCACTTGTTTGCGTTTGGTTCCTCATTTACATGTCATTCAGCATTTACGGCTGTATGCAATTGCGCGAAGGGTTGGAACCTGTCAATTTGTTAGTTGAGGATTCATACGCTATTCCACATTATCGAGCGCTTGAAGAGTACTTTTGGCATTATGGCCCATCTGTTCAGGTGATGAATGACTTCTCAAACGACTTGTTAAACAAGTTCTTGTTTTAGATTGTTGTGAATAATGCGCCTGACTTACGAGATCCAAATGAACGGATGCGGATGAAAGCAATGGCACATGCTTTTGCGACAACAAAACATACCATTGGAGATGATTCTATTCAGTTTTGGTTACTTGAGATGGAACGTTATTACGAGAAAGAGATTGGTCTCAGTATTTCAAATTCGGCTTTCTATGGATTGGCTCGACACTACTTCGCAGCAAAGACAAATGAGATGTGGCCTGATGATGTGAAGTGGAGCACGTTGCCTGATGGTTCGCCTTACATCAAGTCATTCCGCTTCCTTGTTGGTATGCGCGACATTTCCTCTTCAGTTGATCAGCAGGCGACAACTTTGATTATGCGTGAAGTTGCATCTCGTTATCCAACTTACAACGTTACTACTTTTATGCCTTTGTGGTTGTTTACCGATCAATATGCTATTGTTGTGCCGAATACGATTCAGAACATCATGTAAGTTTTTAAAGGCTTTATCATTAATTCACCAAACTTTTTAGCATTGCCATCATCGTTATGATAATCATCGCGTTGTTATTGATTCCTCATCCAGTGTGTTCGGTTTGGATTGCGCTCGCCATTGCTTCGATTGATATTGGCGTCATTGGATTCATGACTTTGTGGGATGTCAAGCTGGTAAGTCTTTCGAGTCGTCTAACAGTTTCTAATGATTTTTGCTTTAGGATGCAATTTCTATGATTACGGTAAAAAAGTTTTATTAATTGCAATTCAAAGAGTTTTTAAGATCATTATGTCAATTGGCTTCTCAGTTGATTATTCTGCACATGTGACTTATGGTTACGTCATTTCAAAGAAGCGAACTCCGCGCGAGCGAATTCAAGAGACTTTGGCTGCACTTGGTTGGCCGCTCACTCAAGGTGCCGTTTCGACTATTCTTGCTGTCATTGTTTTGGCTAACATTCCTGCCTACATGATTATCACTTTCTTCAAAACTGTCTTTTTGGCTATTACTCTTGGACTTCTACACGGGTTGGTATTTTTGCCGGTGACACTTTCGCTCTTTGTCCGAAGTCAGACGCACGAGTTGGACGATGATGAAACGGATGGCTAATATTAATAGATTCTCAGTTGTGTAATTTTGTACATTTTATTAGGATCATAAATTAATTAACATAACTTGATTGGCAGAGCAATGTTTTTGGACAAATCTTTCAGTTTTACAAAATTGACTTTCAAAACATTTACGTAATTAATTCAAAACAACTTTGAGTAAATGAAACAACATCGAATAAATAAAACAACTATTTATTTCAACAAATAACAATATTGAGACCTATTATACAGCTTTTTTGCTCGGAGCAGCATGACCGAAAAGCATATAATGTGCTTCCGTCTCAGATACTTCTTCGATCAACTTTGGCTGATATTCTCCGTCAGTATGAACAGGCTTGCGATTCTCCAAAAGTTCTAGTTCCTTCAATTGACTTTGAATCTCTTCTCGCTGTTTGACGATCTCATCAATCTTGTTGTTAAGTGCTTTTAATTTTGAATCTTTATCCTTTTCAAACTCCATTCTCAAAGCTTCCATCATTGCTTCCTAAATAAAAGAGACTTTTAAACAGTCAACTCGTTAAACAACAAACCTTCTCGGCATCCACGCGTTGTCTCAACAAAAACAATGACCAAGCTTTACGTGTCTTGACGTGCTCTGGGTGTTTAGGAATCTGGTAAGAAATCTTCAGATCTTTCAAAATCTTTTCAAATGCTTCAATGTCCTGCTCACGCAGCAGTTTCAACATTCGACCTCGATAGCCAACCATTCTATGGATTTTGTCGCTGTAGATTCTTGGTCGACGGCCGTGTAGTGCAGTAAATTCATCCACCAAGGCAGTCAAATGTCGAATAATCACTGTACTCCAAGCAACTAAAAAGAATATTGTATTTGCATACAGAACAAACTTTACTCACTTTGAATTTGAGTGGAACCTTTGTCGTAACGATGTTTTCGAACCAGTTCAATGAGATCACTTTTGCACGCATCAGTGTAGTCAGATCGTTCACCGAATTCAATGCTGAAAATCTTGCGGACATCTTCTGGCGCATCCTTCAACTCGACTACTTTTTCATACTCCAATTTTGGGCGCAAACGTTCAAGAGCAGGTAATCCATAGTCGCCTTGAGCTCGGCCAATCAAGTGATCCTCTGCTTTTAAATGCAATTCTCGTTCGCTTCCAATTTTCTCTTCCCAAAGCATTTTTAAATTGTCAATGTAATGCTCGTCTAAAAGTTACTGATAAATTTCAAAGCGCAAGAATATTAAATCAAACCTAGCGGCAACGCAGCAGCTTGTTTTTCGAAGTACTCGTGTTCTTGTCGAGCCGGATCAGTAACTTTCTTGTGCTTGTTATAATGGAAAAAACGTGCACGTCCTAATATGGCACTTGTGCGGAATTGACGACAAGCTATGTAAATCATCTTTTGATCTGCAAAAAGACGAACATTAAATCAATCTAACAAATTCAAGCACGCTATTTTGAGTTAACAAAAACAAAATTAAATGATTGATTTTCAGCATGTTGACAAAGTTTTTTGCCTCACACTGTACTGAATCAAGGCTACATAAAGTACTTAACAGCCAAAACTAATGTATGCATAACTCCAACGCTTTTTAAACATAATTTATCAGGATGGCAATTATTAAGTGATACATGTTCAATAGAATACCGATTAAAAATTCTGGAAACTCAAACAGCTTTGGAATGAAAATAAATACTCCAACAAGTGATTATAAAAGTTTGTCTTAAGTTTTCGCTCAAAGGATAAACCGTGATAACAAAGGAGGAGGAAGTTAGATAAAAAAGGATGATGAGTGCAAAGAAGTTGAGCTTTTACACAACGTGTTAATCGTACGGCAATATTCGAGATGGAAAATAGGGTTTCGGCCAAACTTCATAAAACTAGGTAGCTGAATAAATCCGCAAAGAGGATACAAGAAAAGGCACATAACTCGCAAATTTACCAAGCTACAAAACAACAGTGCCGCTTCGAACAGATCGAATTATAATTACATATTTTCGTACTGATCAATGCGTCTCTTGGTGTTTCCGCAGCGGATTTGACGGAGTGTTTTGTATTTATCACGACCGGCTCGTCTGTTCTCCATGTGTATGACATCATAATTAGTTATTGCTCCGCTGTCCTAAAATGTGAACATTATAATTTAAACACTTGTTTAAACATGCCTTGACCAAATCAAGTTCCTTTGTCAAAGACTCCAATTTCTCCTTGATGTTTACATTGCGTTCAGTGGCAGTGATGCGTTCCAATTCTTTTTGGTGGCCATTAAATTGCTCGCCATTGTACAACTCTTTAAAAGTGAATATTAGTTATTTTACACAGTTTTCAAGTGCATACCGACGTTAGCGTTTGTGTATTCGCCCGAACCGTTGTGTTCGTGATGATGTTCGTAGATATTTGGCTCAGCAACATGATGGTTGTGATTTTGGAGATGACGGCGTTCAACTTCACGCTGGAGTTGATTGGTTTCATGGGTCTTGGACTCGACCAAATTCCGCATCTGAGCAACTTGTGACTCGCGTTGGCCAATTTCGTGAACAAGACGTGAGCGTTCTTCTTCACTGAGAGCTCTTTCTGATCGAAGTTGACGATTAAGTTCGACCAACTCCTCTTCTCTTTGTTGCAACTCTTCTTTGGCCTGAAAACATTTAATTTTAAACAAACAACACAAATTAAACTAAATTGTGAATAAAAGCTTACTTTGCTCAACTCAAGGGATTGCTGCTCCAAGTTTCTGATTTGCTCGTGCGCTCGGAGAATCTCACGCTCTTTCATCTGCATGTTTTCGCGCATTTGCTCCAGCTCTTGTTCGTATTGCCGTTGTTTTGCCTCAGCAGCTTCACGAGCTTCAGTTTCTTTGTTCAAGCGTTCTTGCTCCATTTGGCGCAACACACGTTCTTCTTTTGCTTGCTGCTTCATTTGTTGGACTTCGATTGTGTCGGGCTTGCGACCTAGAAACAAAACTTTGTTACATATTCAACTTCAATATGATTACGTCGCATGTAAAGTTCGTGATTTCCCATGCAGAGCGCAAGAATCCGTTTGTTTATGCGCAATCGTGGAGCATAGAAGATGAAGTCCTGAAAGTTGTAAGTAAAGTGTTCGTTGTAACTTGGATAAATTACATTTGACTTTTTGTCGATCGGTTTGATCACAAAACGTTTGTCGTTGAACGAAATGTTGCGGATTTCTGAAGTAAGTCTTTTAAATCAAGCTTCGATTTGTTTAATAATACCTGACCACGGGAAGCCAACCTTAGGAGTTAATTTGTCATTGCCTAAAAGAGCACAACAGTCGCATTAATATTGTTTGCAAGAATTGTTTACGTTCATAGATGTTCAAGCCCAAAGCGTCAACTCCAAGATACAGTTCTGTTCCTTTCTTGTTGCGGATTTCAAAATAGTTGACTCCGTACATGTCCAAGTCTTGGGATATCTTCAGATACTCAATCATTGCAGCATCGCGAGTCATTCCTTTGTGATCTGAACAGGAATCGTTAACTAAATTCAAGTTAAAGTTTACCTTTCCACCAAATCACAATTCTGTTCTCCCATTCTTCTGGACTCAATCTAACACGGCACAATTAAAATAGATAGTCGGTAAATTAAAGATGTACCTGTATTGGCTAGAAACTCGTTGAGGAAGCAACCGCTCGCTCTGCAGGCATCCTGGCTTGTGGACATCTTCAAAGTAGTCGCCAAATTTGGCTTGTGTCGCATAAGAAGCCAACAAAACTGACGTTTCTGGCGGGCAGTAAACTTCGTCACTCAGAATTTGCTCTTTGACTTGCAAGTAAAACAAGCGCTAAACTCGGTTAATTTGATCAGACGAACTTGAAGAAACACTTACCAAAGTTATGTCTTGGATGATTTCTTCGCTGGCATCTTCGGGATAAAACTTTGCTCGGAATTTGAAGATCAGAATCTGGTCTTTCTTGATGTCTTGTTGCAAAACTTTTTTGTTCAACTTCAACCATGTAAGAAATCCTTTGGTGTCCGTGTCTAAAGCATGCACAATAAGCATTTGAATAACCGAACAAATACTTACATTGAAGACCAAAGAACCAGATTTCGCGAAGGCCGATAGTTTTCACAACTTGGTCGAACAACTGTTTGCCGGTTGTAGACGGTTGAATTGCAAACTCAAGCTCTGCATCGGCGGTTAACACTCGCACGTTTAACTGAAAAGAGAGGATTTAAGTAATTAGAAGTCCCACTTACAACTTCAATCATTTTCCTGACAACTAGAGTTTTAGACAGCACCGAAAATTACTAATAAAGTTTTGCCCGTACGGAGCAAGTGGGGACTGATTATTCATAGCATGATTCTTGTTTCTGCTTACGTCTGATCTTTTGTCTTTAAAGTTGGAATGCTTTGTGCGGAAAGGGGAGAGGCCCATTAAGCAAAATGTTTCTGTAATACCCAAACAAAAACTCACCGTTTTCTTAGCCATCCTGGCAGATTGGTGGTTTCGTGGAAAGCTGGAGACGCTGCGACCACTCTCGTATCAGCGCGATTATGCTGCAAACAAGGAACGTTTAATTAGTCGAATGCTTACAAAAACGAAACCGCGCTCGCGAACAAAATGACCATAAAAGAGGCAAACAACAAATTCCTTTCAATAACATATCAAATTTAAATGAATCATCGTCGATGGCTGCAGGCTCTGACGCAGCCCGGCTCCATACAATTAAATTGCTTGCATTCCGCAACCACAAGCCGGATGCAAGCAATGCTGATGTGGTTGGAGAATGCCCGAATCCGCGAACACTGGAAATTAGCGCGAGTTGGCTCATCCTCAACGAAACTTGGCGCCTTTTTAGGAATTCCAAAGGTAAAGCAGTGGCTTCGGTTGTTTGGAAAGGCCAGCAAAGTTGGAGCTTGACTGGAATCAATAGCTCATGAGCGGGAAAAGAGAGGTGATAGTGAGTAGGTGCGCGCTAAGGTGTCAAAACAAACTGCCAAGGCGGATGTTCGAAGCAAAGCGCCTAATCGGTTGTTTGGAAAGGCCAGCAGCAAGCCGAATAAGATGAGGAACGCGCAAAAGCAACGCGTTGGTTAACCTTGCTGTGTTGCCTCTCTGCAAATGCCTGCGCTGACCACTGGACTGTCATTGTGTGTGCATTCACCAACACCGAATAGCGCGGAGAGCACAGGTACAAACGCAGTGATTTTTGTCAACAGTTAGGAACGTGTTGCGCGGTTTTCCGTTCACAGAGCTCCTGCATAAAGCGCATTTATTGCTTTTATTGCTCCCCGAATTGGCTACATCTCCATTCTTCTAACTCAAACACCGCTATCGGTCGGGAGGCGTTAATTTGGTACAAAATTATGCTTGGGGGTGTCAGAAGTTTGCTGATTAGGCGATTTTATCTCTCGAGTGGGTTGAAAATTTGACTCAAAATTTCGCAAAAGTTTGTTTGATGCATTTTAATTCTTGCTGTAACAACAAACAAATTGAGTTTTGAAGTTTCTTCTCGTAAACAAATTGATGTTTCGAAACTTCACACTTTTGCGCAAACCGTTTGATCCGCAACAGACTCTGACTCAGCCGCATGGCTGTAAGTCATCGTTGTACACGTGTTGTTCAGTACGCCGCCGATGATAGCACCGCCGGTCGGGCTTAATCAGGACGAACAAAGCAAATTTATGCACAACTTATGGCTCATCACTGCGCCGTCGCAACTAACAGCATATTTAATAAGCATTCTCGATCGGCCGTTAAAACAAGGACGCGAAACGAATAGAATTTATTCAACAAGTATGTGGATGAGCAATCAATTTGAGTGGCAGGGTATTGGAAAATCAAAGCAATCGAAACACAGTTCAGCCCGTATCCGTTAAATTATAGCACACAAACACAAAAAGGAGGAAGGCGGCGGAAGGCGCGCACAACCGACGACGTGACAAAAAATGCCAATTAGATATAGTGGAGGATTAATGTAAAGAGTGTTTAAGCGTCGACTGTACGTATGCGCCCCGCCAAAGATGTAAATCAGTGATAATTGCGCCCAAAGCAGTAAATCCGGTCACACAAAAGCGGGCTGTTGTGCAGAGCTGGCACTCTCGTCGCTGGATTTCAACTAAACAAGTCGATTAAAAGTGGAGACACTTATTCGAGTTACCTGCGTGTAGCCTGACAACATGCTAGGAAGTTTGATTTGGCGGCCACTTTTGCGTAACCATCTGTAACCGAAAATGACCGCTCCGCCGACGAGCAACAACACGAACCAGTGGAAGAAGCTTGCTCGACCACGGCAGAAACTGAAAATATTAAAACGGAGTTTTTATGTTACCGAATATGTTTACTTGTCTTCCAAATCAAAAATGCTTTTGCCTCGAACTTGTTTTGGCGACGCACAAGTTGTCTCTTGCTGAAAGAGTTAATTGCTTTGTTTATACTAAACATTTCTTACCTGTGCCAAGAAAATGATTGATTCGTCGAGAGCCAGTTGGTGGAAGTCTTGTAGCGTGCAGTCACAATGCAAGGGATTAAGCGAAAGATCGAAACTGTTCAACAATTGGAGTCGCTTCCACAGAGTGGACGGCACGGAAAAGAAGCGATTTTTGCGCAGGTCTAACAAACTGATGCTGGCCAAACAACCGTCGTCGAAGTCGAGAGAGTTCAGCGAGTTGTCTTTGAGGATAAGACGAGTCAAACCTTTGACCTAAAATGTACTTTATTCAATAAATTCAATAAACTTATTAACAAAACTTACCCTGCAAAACGTGTTAGTGTGGATGTGCTCCAAATGATTCGATGTCAAGATGATCTCATTAAGGTCGATAAAGTCGTGATCCGAGTCAAAAAGTGATCTCAAAAGATCTGCGCGTCTTCGTGGACTAGTTCTTTCATCAAGTGCACTGGTCAAATCAAGCAACTTCAACGAAGTCAGATATCTAAACGAGAATCGAGATTGTAAGTTGTGAAATGTTAAACTTACTTGAGTGGCTGCTGATCAATGAATGCATTGATTTTGTTGTTGGCCAGGTAGAAGTACTCCACTCGCGGAGATCCAATGAAGGTTTGGGCACCGAATGAAGTGATGCCATTGTCAGACAAGTTCATGTAAGAAAGGTGTTCGTGGTGATCGTTTCCGGTAAAAATGCTAAAAACAAGTGTTTAAAGAATTGCTTTCTGCTTTGAACTAACTTCTCTGAAACAAGTTCTTTGAAGTCGTTGCCCGTTATGACCAACGAATCGAGGTCTGGATAAATAGAAGGTAATGCGTGATGAAAGATCTCGGTCGTTGTTTCGCCCAAATCACGACATTCAAAGGTAGCACGGTCACAACGACAACCACTTGGGCAGCTTGCCTAAAAGTACCGTAAAACTTCTAATAGAACGACAGGTTTGAAAAGGTTAGAAAACTGTAGCATGTTTAACACGCTTGCTCAATAATCAAAACTCACCTCAAATTGACTCGGCAAAGTCTTTTTTGTGTGAGCACATTGAAAAACTTGGACTAACAAGAACGCAACCAGAAGCTGTGTCCACATTTTCTCAATCATAACAAGTTCTTGGCGTCTATTTATCACATCAGATAATTGGAACCTTAAATTAAAGTGACGTAAATTGGACGCAACTACGAACTGGAAACTGGAAAACGCGACACAATTTGAACTATAGTGTTCACCCTAAAATTTATAAAATCGAAATTGCAAAACGACCATTGTCCGTGTATGAATCAAATGTGGAGCCGGAGAATGGCCCGACAAAACACCTTTCCATGCAGAAAATAGCCGATCACAAATAGATGGCGACCATTCGACTGTAATTCTCCTGTGTTACAAATGCAGCGGCACCTGAATGCACGTTGCCAGTTTCTCATCACTCGAAAAACAAAATGACTGTTTATTTCTTTAGTTTTTCTGCGCACAACACGAAAACTAGCAGCAAATCTGACAAGTGGATAAAATATGCTCACGAAGGCGAAAGATAATTTCGGATGGCCAAACAAATCACCCTGGCTATTGCATAAGAGCTCCTTTTCGAGGCCAGTGGAGGGTGGATCAAGCGCTCACCGTTTGTGTGTGCTGCGGCGAAAGCCCAAGTCAGTTGGGATGAAATTTTCGCTCTAAACCCGATCACCTTTGTTTCTTGGGGCGCCACCACAACAAGCGGAAGATCTCCAGGGGAAGGAGCTGCTAATAAAATTATTTTCGTGTCAAAAGTTTGACGCTTTTGACAAACGGGCTGCCCGACGACTAATAGCAACATTAATTGTCCTTCCACCTTCAACGTTGTATATAGATGTTCGTTTTGCACGACTATTGGCTTTTTGCCCAAGCATGCGCACGCTAGAAAGTGTGCATTCGTGTTTTAACTAGCAAAGAGTTAATGACCGAAACATTATAATTGCTTAACAATAGGCGTTGCGTGACTGAAATATTTGCGTTCTTGTGCCAAAATAACAATTTTAAACACTTACAGGATTGCTCATTTTGTTTTGGACTATCAACCTTCTGCATTTGTATCCGACTAACAACAAACCACGCAAACATTTATTGACTTTTAAAAAGCCCTGAAATGTACGCGGAGGTAATCTAAATTGTACATAGCATTTGTCGTCCGCTCAAATTGCCTGCTTGTGCAATTAAACGTTCGACAACCAAACAAACAACTCAAAGCATACTGTAACTCCAAAAACACATGATAATCAATATTCTAACAAATTTATTTACACAAAGCAATAAATTAAGAAGGCAAAATCAAAAAATGATACGCAAAATAAAAATCGTTTTGCTCTAGAAATCAAAACCCGTCTAGACAAAAAAAACTCGTTGTTTAAACCATATTCGCAATTTGAGGTTGCACATCTTCGTTGAGCTGGTTGCTGAGCACTAAAGGTGCTACATGATTTTGGCGTAAACTTGGCAATGTATCCGTAATAGCTGACGAGTTTTGTGACATGCTTGGTAGGGATTTGGTTGAATTTGGCGAATGATCTGTGTTTTCAACAATAGTCTAAACGAATTTGTTGTTTGATGTTGAGTCTCACAAAACTTACTTTGTTTTTAATTTTCTGCTTGACGATGTAAGAAAACGTCGTTTGATTGTTGAAGAAGAGCATGATATGGAAGCTTAGCAAATGAAGAGTCGAGGCACAAACAATGCCGAACATGACCAATATAATCGTAGTTAAAATGAACCAATTCCACACGTCAAAGTAGAGTCTATCTTTTATAAAGTCGTCAGGAACTGGAACGTAACTTTGTTAAATGAAAACTATTAGAAGTTTACTTACCTGGTTGTTCATGTGTTGTTGTGGATATAAAATGCACAAGCGACCAGCAGAAGAAAATGAAAGTGAATAGGGAAAATAAAACCAGTGAAAGGACGAGGACAATAAACGACCGATAGTTTTTGGAGCCGATGCAGCTAAATTTTAGAACGTAATCAAAGTACTCGAAAGATGAACTCACTTGTTAAGCCATTTACAGTGGTGATCAAAGTCCGGTATGCACTTGTTGCATTTCCGACAATGCTTTGTGCCCGTTTCACTGAAATTGAAGTAGTTTATTAGCAAATAACATAACTGCAGAAAACTTACACATTGATTTGGCAAACATTACAAAAGCCTCGTTCTATAACATGTGCGTGTTTTGTTCGATCAAAAGGCACCGGAATGGCTTTGTGACCGGTTCCCGGATCAGTAGCAGTGCAGAACACCTAATTAAAAGTTAAAAACTAGTTGGAACCAAAAAACTTACAACACATCCGATAATCCACAACACCGCAATTGCAAAAATTATTTGGAAACCGGGATAGACAGGCAGCGGCAATGCAGCAACGAAGGAAGTAACTGTGAGGAAAGTCAGAACGACCCACGAAGTGATCTGCATGCCATTTAAAGGCAAATCGAAGCCGGTGTCTCGCCTCTGGATAGTGAGCGGTGCAGGAGGCATTTGCGCAAAGTCAATTAAGCTTCCTAGAAGGAACGGCCGCACAGATGCTTACGTAGCAACATATGGAAACAATCTGCGAAAGAATTTTAAATTTAGCGCCTTAAAACAACTGTTTCCTTATTTCTTTTTAGAGCGGGCTGCTAGAAGTGAGCCCGCCGAATGCATCGTCATGGAAACCATTAGCTCTAATTGAACACTACAAAACCCTTGGCCAGCAAATTGATAGAGACCTAGCGCTCAACTCCAATTTAAAGACACCCCATCTTTTGAGTTCTCACATTTCGCTGATTTGCTACACAAAGCACAAATTATTGTAGTTGTCCAGTTGTGCCAGTTATTATGTTGTTATTTTGAAATGGCAATTAAGCTGCCACTAGAATACTGGCGCTCAACTCCGCCAGCACTGTTAAATGATATTTTATTCAAACAACAGGTCGATGAGGTTACAATGCAAGATTTTGATCACCGGAAGGCTGAACTAATTTTATAAATACGTCTACTTAATAACCATGAAATGTAAATGCAGTTAATAAAAGAGATGATTGTAGCGGTTTATGACATTCGAGCGTAGCGGATTGTAAACATTTCGACGAAAATTGCTAATGTGTGGATGGAAGTACGCAGGCTCGTGCGGGCCAACAACCTAAAAAGCAATCAACTTAGTGCCGTAAACCAAACCTCACCTCGAAAACAGCGATAACGATGATGGAAAGAAGCAAAACTATAACTAAAAAGTCCAAAATGCCAACAAATATCTGGCGGCCAACTGATGATTTTCTGGTCACGCTAGTATGGCTTTGTTCTGTGTGTATTGTTCCGTTAGTCACCTTTCCGTTGGCTCCATTGGCCAGCGTTCCGTTTTTGTTCTTAATTGGAATGGGCTCTTCGATGCTTGGACTCGGATTTTTGACCAAGCTTCCATTTTGCAGCTCTTTTGTTTCTACTTTGGTCTCCGACGGCAGTGAGTCTACGTGGATTTCATTGTATGTTTCGTGCACTTCTGGTTCTTGTGTAATTTCAACTTGAGGCACAACAACTGGCGGCGAAATGACCTGAAGTCGTTTTAAGTTGTTTGAACTTAATTGATGGTTAGTTACCTCCGTTTCAACATTAGCTTCGCTGTCATTCAAATGCACACTAGAAGTTTCTATTCTAATTGATGGAACGGACGAAATGGGCATTGTTCTGATAACCGAAACATCATATTCCGAACGTGACTTTTGGCGAGGCAACGAATAGTGCAAAAATTCGTGCTGGACTTCTCTTGGCAGTGTCGTGTCTGTTTGAATTTCATGCATAACTCTTGATGTCGGACATTTGAACGTAGATCCGCGCATGATTGAGAGGGATTACCGGCTGAAAGTAAAGTCACTGTAAACAATCATTTAAATCCAGCAAGTCACCTTTGAAAAAGCGCAATTTGACATTCTTTGCTGCGTCTTCGTGGAAAAAGACTTGTTGGCTTAACAGATCTCTCCATAGATGCTTTGCAAATGTTGAGCTTGGACAGTTAAACTTCAGTTGCATCTTTTTGTCGCTCTTTGTTGGCTTCAAATCCTCTGCTAAACATATGTAGGATAATCAAAAAGTTTGACTGTTTGTTTGTTAAAAAGCGAATTTCCTGGTTTGGTTTGTGTTTTTACAATATTACCGATGGTCAAAAAGAGAGCTTTAAAGCTTTTTACATCAAACAAAGCAATCTTTACCGAATAAGGTTGAACCAACAACTTTCGACAATGCAGCTTCTGGAGCCAAATCCGGATGCTCTTTCAAGTGTTCGGAGAAATAAGTCGGCTTGATCACGATTTTCAAATGTTTGCCTGAGTAATCTATTGCTTGGACATATCGCCATTCAATGGTGTAAACGCACTGGTTCATAACAAAAACAATAATTCGGCTAGACGAGGCTCCAACAACGACATTAGTTTGGTTTTTACCAATTGTCACGGTGTACGGATTGACTCCATAAGTCTGCAAAGAAACACACTCCTTTAGAAACTCATTCATTGCAACTTCGGATGACATACTCCTGAATCGAAGACATAATTCGTTTAAACAAGCAAACAACTAACCGCAATTCCTTGTGATGTTCGGCAATTTTTTCTTCTATTCTTGATGACTGTCGCAAAAGAAGCTTAAACTCGGAAACATAACCAGGAAGATGACGTTCTTCGTCGAAATCGCCCTGTTCGACTGAAGTCAATTTGTTTAGTTAGTTGTAATTGTTAAAAGCATACCTTGCAAAATTAAAGCAGCAAGTTTTATGCTCTCTGTTTGGTTGCATTGCAGTCGTCCGTGACTTAGGTCGCGTTGAAGTTGCACAAATAAGTTGTATCTAGTCACTTCCTCCTTTATTGCATTTAAATCAGTGGGATAGAACCGGACTAAAAATAGACACTTGAACTTGTTAACAATTGTTTGTCGGCAAGTTTGCATCAACACCTTTTCAATTACGTATTATAAAATATATAGAAAATAACGTTTAAATAAAGTTCGGCATTTGAACAAACAAATGTTTACAAGGAACTCACCTCGAAATGACAGTGCAACGTTGCTTGCTAAAAAGCATTCAAATTAAACAAACAAGTTCTAAAACTTACTTGTAAACATTTTTGAGAGCGGAGAAGACAAGTCAACCCAATAACGATGTTTGTCGTTGTAACGAAGACCAAAATACTCTTTTTCGATTATATTCAACTCCTTGCAAACAAAATCCAACACATCTTGCCCGGTTGACGTTTTCTAAAAGTGTATTCAACTTGTGTTGTCTTTAAAGTTCTACCTTAAAATAGCCTTGAACGTTCTCCAAGTCGTCCAACAACTGGATGTTTATGTTGAAGTGCTTTGGACCCATAAACGTGCTGCTTTGAATTCGGTGGATGAATGAGCTTCCAACTTGCAACAAGCTCTTTTTGCTCTCCGAACTTGTGTTGCGTGTATCGTTGACGGCGGTCGAAGCCATTGAGATGTTAGATTTAGTAGGCATCTTTGAAATGACAATTAACGCAGATCACAAAAAAGTTGAATCAACATAACTCACAAATCTAAAAATGTTTTTTTGAAAGTTTTTTGAAATCGCGCTCTTCAGTAAACGAAATGGTGTTGTTTGTGCAGTTTTCTCCTAAACAACCGGTCAACAGCTCCCTATCAACAACATTAAATTCGGGCAAGCAATACGCCCGCTTTATGAATTACGCCGTTTCATGAACGGTTTGCGAACAGTGCAATTCGGAGTTTTTAGCTTGAATTACTTGGTGTGTTCGCGTACCACAAAGGGAAGCGCTGATTGCGAAAACACGGTGCGCGCAAAATCAAAGGCAAATAGCGTGGGGAATTAGCAAGTCAATGTCGAGGAGGTGCGGTCCCGAATGATAACATTTTGGGGGGTGTTCCGCAAAATTCCAAAATTCCCCGAACAAGCAACCAAAGAAGATTTTCCCAAGCTGTCGCCAATACCGAACTATTTTGAACTGAATTAAAGCGCCGCTGAGTTCCACGCCGCTTGCGAAGAAACAACGCGCTTTACCCGAACAGCCGCAACCAACGAGGACCCGAAACGGAAAGAACCGTGGAAGCTGGCTGGCAAAGGACCATAACAAACAACGCTGGCTTTTTATGGAGCCCGAATTTCAGTGCGGCGAGGGATGATGAGTGCCGTGTTCTAAATCTAATTGTTAACAATGAATGAGGCCACTACGAGTTGGCTTTCATCTAACTAATAACTTTCTGCACACACACCGAAACCTGAACACAAATATCAAGTACAAACTTTGAAAGTGACGCCAAAACTCGCACAAACCTTTTAAATGAGTTTATTAAATAAGGACATAGTCGACAAGTAATTTGGTTTCCAGTAATGTGTAGCGATGTATAACTATAGCAATTAAAGACTTTTATTGCCGACACTTTGTTTGCGCATCTGTTTTCGCTCTTACACGTTTACAAGCATTTCGGTGCTACGTAACAAAAGTGTTTGATGCAATTTGATTATCAATTAAATTTATGCACTTTTTGTAAAAACAGTCTAACAAACTTTAAACTTCATTCAAAGCGGTTTCGAGATAAGTTCCAAAGTAAGTTCCAAAATAAGACACCCCATTGCACGCCTTTTTGTTACGTAATAACGCGCAAGGAGTTAATTATGGTCGCTACCCACTGACCGACATCTATTGAAAGACACTCGAGGTTAATTCCCGACGACTGGGTCATCTATCTACCTTAGGCGCCGGCATTCAATGAGCCCGGAAACATTGTGTACCCATTTAATTGGCAGATCAATCGAGTCTCGACCTTCATTTCGACAAGATCCCGTTCAGCGCAAAACCAGAAACTGACCTGCTGTGGATTCGGGTTAATTCCTCCAGAGGCCAATAAACTAATGCTCGTCTTAATCGACCATTAGACGAATGCTCGCACTAAATACTTCCGGTGCTCACCAGTCCACGCTTACCACCTAACAATGCGTCCGATTTATCTTCTTTTCCTGTTCCCGCTTATATCAAGCGCCTACTTGGACAACCACATTATAGGTCTGTGAACAGTAAGACGCTTAGTGATATGTGCTTTCAGGAATGCCAAAAGTTATTTGCGAAGAAAACGACGTCTCACTCGACGTCCTTACCGCAAAACCGTTCAACGGCCAGATCTTCGTAAAAGGTAGCCGTTTAAATAAAATCTATTAAACGCAAAACAATAGGAAGAGCGAAAGATGAACAATGCCGAAAGTCCTATTCATCAAACGCTACAAAGAGCTATGTGCTAGGTCTTGGAAAATGCGGAATGATTCGTAGCCGGACGCTCAGGAAAGTTTAAAGCATTCGTTGGAATAACTTTCTCGAGTTTTAGTCCGAAGGGTGTTAACTTTGCGATAACTGTTGTTGTGGCTTTCCATCCGAGCGGATTCATTACAAAAAATGATCGGGCCTTTAATGTCCAGTGTTTTTATAATGAACCCGAAGAAGTTGTAACAAATTCCATTCAAGTCAGGTAGATTGAATTTAGCTTGTTGCTGTTGTGAACAACTCCGTTTCAGCTCTTTGCCGACACTTGAACTTCACGACGAGATGAATCTTCCTACTTGTTCATATTCCGTTCGCTCCGGGTCGCACAATGGGCCGCTGCTATCATATGCAAGTGTTGGAGAGACGCTATTTCACGTCTGGGAGTGCAAAGTTAAGTTTTTGTCTTTTCGATCAAATTTAATTGAAAGGTTTTATGTCCTCAAATGGGGATTCTTGTGAAGAAGTGTTTTGTAACTGACGGAGACGGTGACGAGCATTTGGTAATTGATGAAAAAGGGTCGGTTAAAAAGGTGAAGTAACAATGTTCACAAAAGCTTTTAGTTGTTCGTCCGATCAATCGCTTCTTGATTCTGTTGTTTATCACGACAATTTAATGAGAGCTCACGCTCAGAGTCAGGTAATTTAAGTTTAGTTTACTGTAACGCCTCTAACAGAAGCCTCGGACTTATATCTTTCAAACCAAACATGTTAGATTTAAAAGACAATTTCAACTATCGAAATAAAATATAAGTCCGGAATTTCCGTTAGAGGCTTTACTGTAATTAACTATAGGCGTTCAAATTTGCTGACACGAATCAATTGTTCTTCACTTGTCAAATTCGCTTAGTAAGTTTGTTTAGTTGTTTCGTTGCTCATATCAATTTTTAGTGTCAAAAACAAATGTCAATGTGTGAAGGCGTGACGGTTAGTAATATTAATCTGATAATAAGTACTTTTAATTTAGCCACCAAAATGCGACGGTTCGACAAACTCAACCAAATCCAAAGAAACGGATTTAATTGAAACAGATTCCAACGAATCAGGTGAATCAACTGAATCAGGTGAATCATCAAGCGAGTCAAAAAGCGACGATAAAGTTGAAGAAGCCGAAGAGGACATTGAAAGCAGCTTGGACTCCGAATCAACTACTGAACTCAAAAATCAAACGAAGAAGCGCGACAGACGTGAACTGTTGCAGATGGTTAAACCACTGGAATTGGACGTCACCACTCCACAATTGCTAATCGTGGACCAAGAAGAAAGAAATTTTATTTATTCGTCGCAAACATGCATTTCTAAATCTCTCCTCCCACTGTTGCCCATTTCTTTTGTTACAACTATTGCAATGACAGTTCTCTTGACACTTTCTCTCTACAAGCACTGTTTTGTTACTCAAAAGTCGCTGTTGTTCTACTAATAATTTGCTTAATAAAATAAACACGGGATTTGGATTAACTTAGACGTTTACTACGTGTTGACTGCATGTTGAATTACACAAGATGCACTGTAAATACACCGTGCACACTTACGCAAGAATAAGTGGGAAAGGTTAGGTTCCGCATGGAAATGTGTGAGCTTGTTGCGTTGTGTTTGAATTTTCGAAATATTATTGAGTTTTCATTTTAAAAGCATTTTTACATTCTTTTGTGAACGATGTCTTTGGCAGATCAATTGTTGGCCGATTTGGATGATGAAGATACCGAAGATTTGGAGCAGTTAATTAAAAAAGAAGAGAATGATGAAATTGACGAAGCTATGGAGGCAACGCCGGCAGCCGGGATTTATGACAGAGTTACTGATGTGGCGAAGCTATCTGGAACGATAGAGTAAGTTATTTGACTTTCAAAGTAGTTTTAAATTACTTTCTATTTAGGTATCAGCAATTGATTTCGCGTCTACACGAAATGCTTGATTTGCCTGAAATCCCGCCGTTTTCTCAACCCCTAGAAACCGATGCACAATATGAGTTGGTTGTCAAGTTGTCTGAGGTATGTTTTACACACTTTAAAACCTTCATTAATATAACATTTCAGTTGGCAGTTGACATCGATCAGGAAATCGGCGTCATTCACAAGTTTGTTCGAGACAAATACCAAAAACGCTTCCCAGAACTGGAGACATTTGTTCAAATGCCATTGGATTTCTTGCGCACGGTTCAAGTTTTGGGCAACAATATTGATGTGACAAGTCACAACAACAAACTTCTTGACTCTGTTGTTCCGCCTGCCTCGAGAGTTGTTATTTCCGTGACAGGTAATTTGATGTTGTTTGAAACAATGTTTAATTCCTTAAATTTCAGCGTCGACAACTCAAGGAAAGCTATTGGACGAGGATGAGCTAAAAATAGTCATGGACGGATGTGAAATGGCCGAGAAGTTGTACGAAGAGCGTATGCATATTCATCAATTTGTTGAACAACGCATGACTTTGATTGCTCCGAATCGTAAGTAAAGTATTTTTGACATCAATAACTTTTGCTGTTTTAGTTTGTCGAATCCTTGGTTCCGGGACCGCAGCAATGATTGTTTCACAAGCCGGCGGCCTTGGTCCACTTTCAAAAATGCCCTCATGCAACATTTTGGTTCTTGGCAAACAGAAGAAAACATTGTCCGGTTTCAGTACGGCTGCAGTTATGCCACACGCTGGCTTCATCTACTACCACCCAATTGTTCAAACTCTCCCGCCCGATCTTCGACAAAAAGTTGCTCGTATTGTTGCTGGAAAATGTACTTTGGCAGCACGGGCGGATTCTTTGCACAGCGCTTTGGACGGATCAATTGGCGATGCATTCTCCAGTCAAATTAAACAGAAAATTGACAAGATGTTAGAGCCGCCGCCAGTAAAAGACAAGAGAGCATTGCCCAAACCTTTGGACAAAGCAACTAAGAAGCGTGGAGGAAAACGTGCCCGAAAACTGAAGGAACGTTACGGAATGACTGAACTCCGTAAGAGACAGAATCGTATGAACTTCGGAGAACTGCAGGTAGTGTTTTTAAAAGTCAATTGCAACTAACTTTTAATTTAGGAAGAAGTCGATCAACAAAACATGGGTGTTACTCTCGGTCAAAACAGATCAGAAACAGTGGCGGGTGGCGGCCGTATTCGAGCCAATGTGATCGATGGAAAAACCAAAATCAGAATGTCCCAGAAGATGCAGAAGAGCATGCAGCGTCAACAACATGGCGGACTTACGGCGATTAAATCAAAAATCTCGGGAACTGCCTCGTCAGTCAGCTTCACGCCGATTAACGGACTCGAGATCAGTAAGTCTTTGTTGACTTTTGAAAACAACTATCAGCGTTTCAAGTTCAAATTGTAATACCTGTTTTCAGTTTCCATGACCCCTATCGACACGAAGTCTTCTGGCCAGTCAACTAGTTCCTCTTACTTCTCGTCAACCTCCAACTTCAAAAAAGTTCAAACTCCAGCTCCCAAATGAATGGGTTATTTATTGTGTGTATGAATAAATGTTATTTGTTGTTTGATTTCGTCTGTGTTCTTTTTTGTTTTAACAATTTGCTTATTGTTTGTGTTGCTTGCAAATTTAAATGTGTGTTTAAAGAATCTCGCAATATGACCAATGCATTCGGATAAGAAGAGCGTCTTGTCATCTATTAGAAATCGGGAGGTATTTAATAACAAGTGTTGAACTATACTAATTTGTTGTTAGTTGACAGGCAAGCCACTGGGCATTAAGTCTTTTCGTGGCATACGACCAGTTTGCTTAAAAGATCTCACAACGGTTGCATTTTCAAAAGACTCAAGCGGAGATGTTAGACTTTATAAGATTGTTATTCCACAAAATCAATGGTACAGCGTTACTTATATGTTTATTTATTAACATTCCATGTTTTGCAGCGTAACATATCACCGTTTATCACACGATTCAACTAAAATTGTCGGAGTACGCAGTTATTCGTGGAATCTAGAAACTACCAAGACAAATGGCCAAATTGTTCTGTACGATATTCTACCTGCATACATTTATAAGGTCAGCATCGCTTTTAAATAACCTAAAATGACTTCATTTAGCGAATGCAATTTCCAATTACTCGAATATCGATGAATGGAATTTTGTTCTGTGGCTTCAATCAAGATGACTCAATTTTTTGCGCTATAAGTGTTTTGCCAGCAAGTGGTGAATCACAAAACGGCTTTTTATCCAGAGATCCTATAGAGATTCAGTTTGGCTTGATGAGACAAAAGTTTGTGCATCTCAATGAACTTGCAAACTTGGTTTGAAACATCAAACAACAAGAAAACGTTTTCAAAGTCAGTTTAAACAATTGTTTTTATAAATCAACTTCAGCGTTTTTAGATCGATGTTAAAGTCTAAAGACAACTTATTTGTTTTGAACTACGGGTGTTCGGACATTTCAATTTTTGGCTTTTATAGTGATGAACTTCCAACTTACTTAACGCATGCAAAGATTTTTAAACTCAGACGAAACGGTAAACTTTGAATAAACAAATGTCGTTTAAACAAAAGCAATTTAGATGTGAAAGAGAACAATTGCTACCAAAAGTTGGACTTTTCCAATGGTGGCTTAGACGTTAAAGATTTGTTTGTGTCGGATGGGCGTCTCAAGTCCAGCTGGTCGTTAAGTGAAATCAATCCTAAAAAAGCCAAGCACTCGCCTAACAGTCTCTATTTTACTCACACCCATATTGATCTGGAACGCATTTTCAAATATGCAACGGAACAATTGCTGATTAAAAGAATAAGTCCAACAGCAAAACTTGTTTATCTCTGCAAATGCCAGGTACTTAAAAGTTTATAACTCGTTTTAAATATGCGTTATTTCAGGCAACTGTGATTGAAATTACTGACGACAACATGATGCAAGTGTATTTAAGCGGAGTTGCTCAAGTCTTTATACCTAAATTGCCTCCATTCTTTGCATCAAGTTTTTTGGTTTCTTGGGACCTGGAAACAAACAACATACGGTATCAAATAATTGGCTACAAATCGAATTCAACACCCTACATAGCAAATTTAAATGAATGTACAACAAACCTGGAGAAGGTTGTGTTTTCTGACATACTTACATATCACGAATTCTTTAACGGTGAAAGCGTCAACACTATAACCTCACATCATGGCGACCTTGCATTGTATTTATAAGTTTGTCTGTAAATAAAGTTTGCATTTAATTCTGTGTTGCGTTCGATCCGGTTCTTAATTTCCGAATACTTTTGAATAAACTCACTTTGTTTGACTATGTTTATTTTTTTAAAGGTGCAATGAATGCACTCAAACAGGGTTGGTTCAGCGAGCTTTCTCCGCCTGAAATCACTCAAGACTGGAATGGTCAGTGTTTGTCACTCCAGGTGGAAGAAATACTGGTAAATAAAAAGTCCGACTTCCAAGAAGTTTTAGTCTTTAAAAGGTTGGTTAACTTGAATTCGGTTTGCTTAAAAACAAACTTTAAAGTAAGAGCCACGGAAATGTCCTAGTCCTCGATGGCATTATTCAATGTACAGAATTTGATGAATTTGCTTACCATGAAATGCTTGCACATCTTCCATTATTTGCGCATTCAAATCCGAAGCAAGTGTTGATTATTGGCGGGGGTTTGTTTAAAAGGTCTAATTGAGTTTGTTATTTTTATCTAGGCGATGGAGGTGTTGTTCGTGAAGTGCTGAAGCACGAAAGTGTAGAGCGAGTTGTTCTTTGTGAAATTGATCCGGTTGTTGTCGAAGTGTCTCGACAACATTTACCAACTATATCATGTGCACTAAACAATCCTCGGTAGAAAGAATTGAAAGCACTTGTTGTTTAAAGACATTTTAGACTTGATCTTCAAATTACAGACGGCATTGAGTACTTAAAATGCCATCAACAGGAATTCGACGTAATTGATAATTTTAATATTTAACTTACTCAGCTTTTAAAGGTGATAATCACCGACAGTTCTGACCCAATAGGACCAGCAAAGAACTTGTACGAACGCGAGTTTTATTCATTGCTGAAAAGCGCTCTCAGACCTAATGGAATTGTTGCGTCACAAGGTAAATTAAAAATAATCAGCACGGTATAAATATTTAAAATCAATGCTTTTAGGAGAATGTCCTTGGATCGATTTGACATTGATTTCCGAACTCTTCAAGTCTTGCAAGCAACTGTTCCCGCAAATAAGATATGCTGCCGCCTTCTGTTCCAACTTATACAACTGGATTTATGGGCTACTTGCTTTGTAGTTTGGATCCGGTATGGCGTTTAATTGAAATAGAATTTAAAACCTGTTAAGGACAATCAGTTGGAAACTCCAAAACGAGTGGACCAAGAAGCACTGAACAGAATGAATCTTAAATTTTACAACTTCGATTTCCACAAAGCGGTGTTTTCACTTCCAAACTTTGTTCAGCAGGCATTGCAATAATTCAAACGGTGTGCTCATCTAGGATCTTGTTATTGACTACGTAGCTTTCAAGTTGCATAATTAGGCATTTAATAAATACACGGTGTTTATTGTAGAAAGAAATTGAATAAGTGAATAAATAACAATGTGGAGCGGAAAAGCTTTATAACAAAGAACGTGTTTAATTTCAATTATAAAGCTTTTCTACTCTTTAAAACAAACAGAAAATCTAGTAAAGAATTGAGACCAATTAAACGGGTTTTCTGCATGCTGTCAGCAACTTTTTTAAAACTAAGATTATCCGATTCGAACTGGCCATTAAAGCGGAATCAGCTTTACTGAATTTATCCAATCAGTTGGCGTTGAGAAGTTGTGTGTGCTCATGTGTTCGTCTGAAGTTGACCAAATTAGTTATTGCAATTCGAAGAACAACTTACCAATAGATCCGCTACTTGAATGACCACAAATTAGACACTCGAAGCTAAACGTTCCGCCTCGACTGTTTGCGCGTGTTTTGTCGTTGGAACTTGGTGATTTGGCTGCTGGCGAGTTGGTTGTGCTTTTGGCCTTCGAGGAAGACGAGTTGGCAAACGCTTTCAGTTGGTTAAAGTGCAGAGTCTTTTCCATGTGATTGACCAGCTCTTGCATCGATTGAAAACGGTCGAAGCACTGGAGACAGGTGAAAACGCGTGTTGGATCGGAGTTTGCATCTGAGTTGCCAAACACTGAATTTTGCATTCGCATCATGTTGTTTAAAGGCGAGGGACTGTTGCCGACTGTGGTCACCAAAGACGAGAGTTTGTCGAGTGCTGAATGTGAAGTCGCCGATCCATTAGTATTCTGCTTTACCGGTTTGTTTTCACTGGTGCGTTTCTTTTTTGTAGACAAATCAACGGCGTCTTCTTCTGCAATTCGTTCATTATTTCCGAATAATCTTGTCTTTAGATTTAAAGCTTCTACGTTTTCTCGAAGACCACAAATTATGAAAGCGATTAGATTCATGTTTTGGCAAAAGTCCGGCAGCGACTGTTTGTACATAATTTTAGCAAACACGCAGACACTTTCACATCAATCAAACGGCGGGACTATCCATCCATCATTCAAAAAACCCGGAGCTTGTAGCGCAGGCTTTGAATTGCCGAAAATTTGATGCCAAACGCTTAGCGGACGTTCAATAAAACACTTCAAATTGTATACTTGATTGCAAAACAAATCTCTCTATCTTCGATCTTGCCCAGTCAAACATTAAAAACTCACCCAACTTGTGCTTTTTCTTCGGCGTTGTGTTTTGAAGTCCGGAGAAGAGGTCGAATGACGGCATACTGGCGGCAAAAAAGGGATTCATAAAGAAACTATTTGCGAAGCCCATCGATTTCATTAGAGCGTCTTGTTGTTTTAAATTGTTCATAAGCGTTTGGTAGGATTTTAAAGCAGCTTGGTGGCTCACGTTGTTCGAGGAGTTGTCATTGGGATTGCTTGACTTGCGCACTTTGTTCTGTTTATTGGCGTCCGCTTGCAAATGAGCCGAGATGGAGAAGTTGATGGCAGATTTTTTGTCCACTGCCTTGCCGTTGCTGATGCCGTTCGTTGTAGATGCGGGTTTCTGGACTGTAGTTTCGGAAGTCGAAGCTTCTTGGGTCGTGCAGTCATCGGCAACTCGAATTGGATTTGCTTGTTTTCGACGGCCCATCCTGTATACCTGCAATCAGTTCTTGAAATCACGACCCAATTGCATGGCGCTGATTCACGCTCGACAAAGCTCGGCCATCGCGAAAGTGTACAGTGCTGTTTGAGCGCTAAAGAGGAGACAAAAAGCGTACACAAATTATGTGTTGATGAGGAGGAAATGTGTTTGACGCCTTAAATTTCAAAGTCATTCGTTTGTTTGAGGAGTGAGAAGGCGGGCAACAACTATGCCGCCGTTCGAACCAACCAACGCCAAAGACAAATTGGGAAAGCATGTCCGCTCTCGGCAACACATTATATCAGGAACGGAGAAGTAAGTTTAGGCCGATGAGGAAGCTTATGGTTGTGGCGAATTAAGTGGCGCCCCTCCAGATCATAATAAATATCAGCAAAGCGCGACCAAATCAATCATCTACAGGTTGTGTTGTTCGAGCTGTCACTCCCGACCAAACAAACACTAACTGGCCGCCGCCTGTGAGAAGATCTTGCCGAGCACAACTTGCAAAATGTTGAACACAAACATATAATGAGCATGGGCTGCTAGATTATGACGACGAAAAGCTATTATAAGGCACGCTCTTTGCGGTCCGTCCAAGGAGGCGCGCAAACAGCAAATAAACCCGTGGATTGAAACGAGATCGCAATTTTGAACATGCACGAAATGTTCGCACCTAGCAGAGCACTATGAAAAGCATACTCCGGACGAAAACCAACTTAAATTTTGATTTGCAAGATCTTTACGAAATAAGAAAACGATCAAGCAGTAAATTAATTGAACACGAAAGAGCGCCTAATCCTATAAGTGGCCGTTGGAGACCTGTTGTCCAAAGGGTCATGCGCGTTCAACAGCAGTTGGATCTCAGGTCGACACCACCAACGATGTTGACAAGGCCGGAATGGGATTTTGCGCACGGAAACTCATTGAATTGCATCCGGAGACCAAGAAGCGCCCATATTAGCAATAGGGAACAATTTGCTGCCACCTTGGTTGAAACAGCGCTTGTGGGAAAAACCTCAACTCTTCGACATTGTTTGGCAAGCAAGTCGAGCGAGCAAATTTCCTTCGTCTCAATTTTCGCCAACAATTTGCCATCTCTTTGTCCTTTCGGCAAGTCATCGTCTCCGGCCTTATAAAAAATTAATCATGAATAGCGTCCATTCCAGGCGCATCGTCTGCCAAACTTGCACACAAACAGATTGCGGATTACACAACAGGTCCTCACAAAAATCGGCACGCCACAACTTAAAGCACATTAAAAGCGCTTTTGTTGAGTGGAAGTTCCGCAAGAACATGAGTACATGAGTGTTTTGGAGCGGTTCGCTGACAAAACACTGACCGTCTAATTGGACATCGATGCAGCTATGCAACTATAAATAGTTCGGAGTTCGCGTGTGAACCGTATGTGACGACTAAGCGGAGGTTTGTTGCAAATTGAGACTTTGGACAGGGACTGAATTTTGGCTGCAATGTGCGCGTGATTCAATTAAGACTTTCTAGCCTGTAAGCAGCGAACAAATCTTGCGAAAACGCACAAATAAACAGTCCCGAGTTGTTTGTTGGAACAAGCGCTGCGGATAATAACTGGTGTTTTGCTCGCGTCAAATCTCAATTGATGACTCCGGCTGCAAGTGGACAAAGCAATCAGCTGAACAGGTGGAATTCCACAAAACCGGACGCGCATGTGTTGCAGCTCGGGGACATGGAATTGAGAATGGCATATTAGAGCGGCGCTAAAACATTAGCGGCATGTTAGATGCAAGTCGGCAAACCAAGTCTCCCATTAAACAACGGTCAGCATTTACACGTTCTAGCAGCCATAAAATAAAGGAGACTCTTTCTAACAATTCTTCCTTGGCCGCGCCTTCGATGTCCGTAAAAAGCAACGCACTCGGCAAATTTGTCTCAAACAGTCCAACAAGCTTTTCCATCCACTTCTGTTTGGCCTTTGTTGAAACACATTTATTCATCATTCATATTATTAGAAATGGCTAGATTCGCCGCTTAAACTCTTTTGACAGCAAGTCGGCGACTTTTTTGCATTTGTGCGCTATCGAATGTATTCGCCAAAACAACGTTCTAAGAAAATGCAATTGTGAGTCTTCAAGTGAGCTTTCCAACTATTTCAAACTATTCAAACAACAACTCGAAGTCACTCAGTCACTTTCCTCAAAAACACAAAAAGTTTTCAAAAATTTGCATACTATGACGAACGAATGAACATTCTCGATCAGTAACAGAAAACTTCGAATAGCATAAAACAAACATCATCAAAGTGGACTTTCTACATTACTGCAAAAGATCTCAAACTTAATTTATTCCCGTCAAAATCGCACTCAAAATATACAACCAACAAGCTGGAAGAATTTATTTGCAAAATGTACACAGAACGGCTCAGATCTTAGTGTTAAAAACCCACTCATGCTTTTCGTTTCCATCTTCAACATGCTTTAACAATGCAGTGCGTCGGCTGGCCAAGTATCTAAACAGCGAAGAAATTACGAGTTGATGATCCAAAAACTCACCTATACTTGTCTTGAACAACTTGCTTCCAAGTCTTCAACTTGTCCTTTTCGGTATCAAGCTCCTTCTCAAGCAACTCACTCAATTGTTCGGTCGCCAATTCGAGATCATTCTGATTGTTCTCGAAAATAGTTGCCTGATTGCTCTTCTCAAGATAGAATGCAAATGCGTAAGTATACATAAGAGTCCGGCGGCACTCATTCAAAACACCAACAGCTTTCTAAAAACGAATTTACTTCAAGTACTTGCAATAAAATAACTTACGGATACCGATTGCGTCTCAATCCACGAGAAGTCCATCTGTTGAAGTTGCTTCATCTTTTCCTCAACCTGCGTGTTCAACTAAACAAAAAGTTAACTATATTCAAGAACTCATCTAAGTACCTTCTTTTCCAACTTCAAACTGTTTTTGTGGTTCATGAAACGATTGTAGTAATGCAAATAGCGTTGAAGAGCTGCTCGGCTTCGCTCTTGTTCATCTCTGGCCTTTTTGGCGTCTGTGTCATCAAAGCGATTGCACGAATACCAACCCGATCCATGTGGCTTCCAAGGTCCCAAGCAAGTCCAGCAAAACTCAAAACGGCAAGAAACATTTTTACAAGTCATATGGTTGCAGCCACCATCTTTCTCGATTGTAACCTAAAATAAACAGCGTTTGAAATTGTGAACTGACATGATTAGAACTTGCATGGCACTGTGGGCAATCCTTTGTATTGGCATTCAACCAATTTGACGTTTCACTGTCATCGTTGCATTTCTTCAACCACTTCTTGAGCATCACGCAATCAACCGGCTGATGCCACTCTTGTGAACACATGAAGCAGAAAACCATTCGACATTTGCAAACTATTGCTCGACATTCGGGATGGGGGACTTTTGCAACATAACCACAATCAACTCCTGGACACCATTTTAAAACCGTACTGCTCTGAAATCGTAAAGATCAAATCAGCCGAAAGCAGACTTAAATTACCTGAACAAAGCTATTGAGCACTTGCTTGTGAAAGACTTCCATGACCTGTTTAGACTGGGACAAACGTTCAACAAACTCTTCATCCAAAACTCTTGTGCACTTGAGACCAGGGCAGGGTATTTGCCAGAGGCACTCGTCCAAAATCTAAATAGCAAATCAATGAGGACTTATTTAGGCTGAAAACTCACCTTGACACCCAAGTAGTTTTTCCAGCAATTCAAACAATACATGTGTTTACACGAAAGACCCGTCAACTTAAACTCTTCAAAACAAATTTGGCATGTTTCGACGCGTCCCTTATCCGACGCATCCTTTGCCTCAACAACATTGGACTCACGAAGAAATTTGTCCTTGTCGTTAAACTCGTAGAACCTAAATAATTGATTTGATGTTGCAACAAATGATGAAATACTTTTCAATGAGAAACTCTTTGTTCCAATTGAACTTGTGCAACAGAATTTTACAGATGCCAGACGAAAAACCAATGACTGCTGATGTATCGCTGACTAAAACATCTAATTCCTTTAACAAGTCGCGGTGGTCGAGCAGCTAAACAAAATGGACTTATTAATAGCGTCCAAAATACAATCTTGCCTCGTAGTCTACATCGAATTTGTGCTGCTTGTTGTCGTGCTCCACTGCAATTTCGTGAATTTCTTCATCAGAGTCATTGTCGCTGTACATCGGGTCATCTTCGTAATCCATGGTTGGCAATATCTAGAAACCGAAGTAATTAACCTAAATTGAAATAGCGCGGATCGAGTGATTCTTATCCGGAATTAATTCACGTGCGTATAGAAAATAACGAGAAATAACGAAGACTATATGCATTGCAGCCTGCGGATTTTAAAAGCGGGTTTCATGAATTTTTTGTGAAGAATCTGCGTTTTGAGATAATCAAGAAGTGTGGATATTTTAAAGTCGTTTATGTGAGCCTTTTTATAGAGAAAATCAAGCGAAAATTTAACAATTTGTTTGAGGATACAAAACAAGTGTTTAAATCGCGGAATGATAGAAACGAATTCGTTTAGAAATGCCTTTTTGCAGATTTCATAACTTGTTTGTTTTTAGATCGATGGTTTTTTATGGTCAGCTTGTCGTGGGAGCGCCGGGCGCAGGCAAGTCGACATATTGCAACGGATTA
The DNA here is from genome assembly GCA_024699845.1 of Aphelenchoides bicaudatus. Classification (NCBI taxonomy): domain Eukaryota; kingdom Metazoa; phylum Nematoda; class Chromadorea; order Rhabditida; family Aphelenchoididae; genus Aphelenchoides; species Aphelenchoides bicaudatus. The sequence goes on from JAMPIN010000002.1 coordinate 1,704,698, forward strand.
TCACAAATTCTTGATCACCTGAAAAGGCCGACAATTTTTGTTAACTTGGATCCGGCCAACGACTACTTGCCTTACAAATGTGATGTTGATATTCGAGAGGTTGTCATCTTGTTTTGAACTGCTTTGAGTATTTTTGAGTGTTTTAGTTGATCACAGTTCAAGATGTGATGGAAAAATTGAAATTGGGACCAAATGGAGCTTTGCGTTATTGCATGAAAACTTTGGCTGACAACATTGAATGGTATAGACTTTTATTCTGTAATTTACACGGTTGAGATTTTAGGCTTAGATCTCGTTTGAGCAACAAAAATGGATATTTGATTATTGATATGCCAGGACAACTCGAGCTTTACAACAGTGATGATTCAATTTCACGAATTACAAGTCAGTTAACACGCTGGGATTTTCGACTGTGTGCTGTTCACTTGAGCGACTCAATGTATTGTTCAGATGCGGGTAAATTTGTTGCGGTTATTCTGAGTGCCTTATCGATCATGGTTAATTTGGAAGTCCCACAAGTGAATGTCTTGTCAAAAGCCGATCTGATGCCCAGTGATTTGCCTTACGATGAAGAGTTTTTCCAAGAGCTGCCTGATCTCAACTATATTGTCGACCTTTTTGGTGTAAGCCATTTTGAATATGTACTTTATAATAAATCTTTTGTTGTTTAGGAGAGTCCCATCTTTGCAAAGTATAAAGATTTATGCCAAAAGTTGTGCGAACTGTCTGAGGAGTACAATCTTGTGAACTTTACGCTTTTGGACGCTTCAAGCAAAGAAAAAATGGTGAATCTTTTGCAACTGGCGGACAAAGCTAATGGATTTGCCTATTACAATGTTGAAGATGTACGAGAGATTTTGACGAAATAAAAGTTTATTACAATCATGTTTCAACAATAATAGTCTATGTACACGTTTTGGTGAATAATTTACACGGTTTTTTTGCTTGGCTCACCAGAAGGGGCACCAACCTAAAATTGCTAAGCGTTAGAGCGTATCTATTTTACTGAAACTAACCAATATAACACTGGCATAAGTTATCATAAAGTGTAGCTTGTTCAATTAGACGATTTACTTGCTCTTGAACTCCAATTTCTTCATATAAGTTGAAATCGCGACCTGTAAGTTTGAATTTGTAAAAGATGCGATTCGATTAAAGTAAACCTGTTAATTTCGCTTTTACTCTTCCAATTGCGTCCGAATGGCTTCCGGACATTTGTTGTTCTTCGGGCTCTCCGCCTACTCGTTCAGCGTATCCGGCTGGCTTACGAGTTGATGATTCTTCGGTGAGACGCCAATTTAAGACAGGGTCGTAGACAAACGCTTCCAAGACAGCCAAAATACTGTCATTGTTGTTGCGGAGAAGACGCAAAACTCGCTCACATGTCAAGCGGAAATTACCTTCAATACCTGTGACTTCCATGCCCTGCAAAGTTTGTTTAGTTTGCAATTATTTAAATATGCATGCTTACCCTAACTAACATTCGCGTCAGTCTGAACGGAATCTTTTCGGGGAACTTTATTCGTTTCATTGCAACTTCAAAACAGTCGCCGAAGTCGATGTGAACAATTTTACCACTCAAACGATCTAACATCAAATTCGAGGGATGTCTGTCGCCAAGTCCTAAAATGTAGCCAACCATTGACGAAGTCGCAATTGATCGAGTGTAATTTGTTCGTCTATCAAACCACGATTCGGAGCTAAACAGGAAGATGTTTTATTGTGGAGTTTATTAATAAGTTTATTGCTAAGAAAAGTTGTTCTTACTTTGGAGATTGTGCCCACAATGTGATCTGAAAATTTTGATATTGATTGTTTATTGCATCAACTAAAACATGCCTTTAAATCGTCTCCATTCGTGCTCTTCAAAACCTCGTCAAAGATTTCTACTTTTTGCAACAAAGTAAGTTTTTCAATATCAATGACGAGTTTTTGCATGTTCGTATGCTCAATTGACACTGGAATCTTGTTCTTTTCGCGATAGTCGCGGATCAAGGTGTGGAGTGTATCACAGTTTGGAACCCAGCCAATTAGACCGCTCGTTTGACTTAGCGGAATGATGGAATAGCGCTACAATTGATTGTTTAGCTAACAGTTAGGACTAAATTAGTTACCTGGAATGCTCAAATTGCGTCGATTTGTGTCCGGATTTCGCAGGATCAAATGGTTTATGAGACCGAACAATTGCATTACTCTTTCATCTTGGCGCGGATCCTCGTTGCCTTTGAGCAAAAATGTGTACTCGCATCCATCAGAACCTCTAATTGAAATCTTTCTGGGCCGTTGTTTTGAGGTAATAACTTCAAGGTGCGGAACAATCGAAGCAATTGTAATTAGCTGACTTCCAGGATCATCTAAACGTATTAAATTAAAGAAGCTTTGAAGCGAATGTTGCTTACATGTTCCTGGAACTGAAACTTCTAAATTCTGTGCTTTCAACAAGTTCGGCGATATGTAGTTCAAATCAAGAGCACTCATTGAACGAAGCTGATTGGAGATGCGTTTGAAGACTTTGTAATAGAGATCCCACGCCTAAACAAATTAACTCAAGTGTTAAAGACTCAAAAATGTGCTCACTTGTGTTATTTCTTTTTGATTAGCTGTGCGATTGAACTCCAAACAGTGATCAAAAGCTTCTTTCAACTCCCGATAATAGGTCTGAAACAAAAGATTGAATAGACTTGAACACTTCAAACAGCGCATACTTGATTGAACGACTCTTCTTTCATGGTTTCGAACCCGGCTTCTATACGATCATGCAACGGTTTTAGCGCATTCATCATGCCTTCGAAGTTTTTCTCCTTTAAATAGAACTCATTTAATCATATCTGCCAGGCAAAAACTTACTTGGAAATAGAGACGAGAGGCTTCCTCCAGCGCACCATGCCAAAGCTCGTTCCTTTAAGAAAAACAATTGTATCCGGAGGTTAAAGTTTTAAATTACCACAAAATTGCACAGCGAATGAACTCGTCGCTGATCATCACGGCTTGCTCGACAAATGTTGGACGTTCTTCGGCCATCAAATGAAGAATTTTTCGAGCCACTTTGCCGCGTTGAATGTTCTTGGACTTTGTTGCTGCCGTTAGAGCATAAACAATTGCCTGAAGAATTAAACTTATTTCAACTGAGCTTTAGCTTCTAATACCTGCGGATGTGCTTTTGCTATATCGATGATTACTTGTTCCACCAAAATTCCAACATTCTTTGTCGAGTCCATTCTGCTTGTGAGATTTGGAACAACTTCTAGCCAAGTGTCCACCGGAATAGTTTTAATCAAGTCTCGCAACTGCTTGAAGACCTCTGGCTTTTCACAATGATCAAACCAAATCATTAACAAGCGCAATGTGTCTTCGACTCTACTTCCTTCGGCCAACTGAATTGCTTTCACAAAACATTCCACGGCTTTGACTGCATAACTAGTAATCAGTTGCTGGTTTTTGACTACCGAAGAGGAGTTCATTGGGTAATATGCGCCCGTGCCACCTGGAAGCTCTCCATACATTCCGCTTTGATCAAACCCGCTCGGTGCTTGTGGAATTCCAGGATCAATTGAACCAAACATAGAATTTCTTTCAGTCATCACGTAATTGTAGTAAATGCTTCCAAGTTTGTGCCACGCCTTATAGAAGTTTGGATCGAAATTGACGGCATTTGTATAGTGTTGAAGTGTTGTTTTTGTGATTTGCTCGAGGTTGTTGTGTTCGGCTTGGTTCAAATAAGAAAACTGATCAAGCATGGGTCTAAAAAACGTGTTGCATTTCAATAGACATTTAAAACAAACTTTGCGTGGAGGATGTTTGGACGGATTTCGTGTGCGGACATTTGTTTGTGGCAACATTCCGGACTGGCCGTACCAATCTCCAAGTTTCATGTAAGCTTTGGCAATTAAGTGTTTTAGCGGATCTAGCTGTCCTTTTGAGAGTCCACTGTTGCGAGGCAAACTGTTCATGCTTACAGCCAGGTCTTGAGTAGATTTGTAAGCTCCACGAGTATCGCCATCCTGCCAGTTTTGCTAAAATCAAACTTATAACGTTTTAAAGAAGTGTTTAAATCTGACCTTGCAAATAGCCAACGCCAAAAAAGGCTTGTCCAGCGGAATATCTACAGTTTTCAGCATGTCTTCACTGGGCAAGTCCATTAAGCTGCACAAAACCGCACGAGCCATAGTATTCTTTCCTTGACGTCTGCACATAGATGCAAATTTAACCCACATCGGACGTAGCTCGCTTTGTGAAAGAACTAGTGAGCGAACAAGTAGAATTCTCTGCCAGTGTTCAATGTTCTTTCGGCAGCCCTGCAATCGCCGACTCCACAAAATGGCAATTCTTGTTCGACGTTCTGGAATCATCTTGTACTCAATAGCTTCCTCGAGTTCCGTTAGTTGCTGTGTTGTCACAACGGCGCTGTAAGCACGTTCATAACTTTCGGCAGCCATTGATGTAAGTTCGGAATCGAGCATGTCACGTACCTAAACGATTAAAATGATTCGTGTGCTTTTTCAACTAACAACTTACTCGGTTGATGTATTTCGTGGCGTCTCCAAATTGATTGTTCCGAATTGCAAGGAACCGCACGCAACTAAACACATTCAATTGTTTTTGGACAATTTAATTCACTTACAAATGATCCGTCCAAGTTGTTGGCATTGATTTTGTCAACAAACATGCCCATCTTCTCGTAATTACCTGAAACAAGTTTTAGTACTGCTCTTAAGTTTCTAAATCTTACCGACAGCCCAATAACCACGAGCCGACATCTGTGCAACTTTTTGGCGTTTCTCCACATCTGACCAACGGAACAATGCATCCTCTGGGTTAAAAAGTCCACGCTCAATTGCTGACTCGCTAAGTTTGTTCAGCTCTGTCCAACGACCCAGAGCTTCCATACAACGCATTTTGTGAATCATGGTTTCGTCGTTTTCTTCGTTAGCTGGAGCGGGCTCGTCTGTCGAGTACATGTCGAGTGCTTTCTCCCATTCGCCAAGCTTTTCATACCAACGACCAGAAATTGTCATTTTGCTCTTCTCAGCAAATTGAACAATGCCGATTGACATCTAAAATGATTTGTTTAATCTGTTAGAACAACTCTTTTCGACAAACTTCTTCAAGATTCAACTTGTTTGCAAACGTTATAATTGTTTGGCAGTCGGTAGAGGTTGGGCAATTTTTATCGACAATGCTCAATTCATCGTAGCGTAGAGCTTTTGCATATGCGCGTGTTCTCTCGGCACATTCCATAAGCATTCGGTAATTTATTGGAAGTGGACCCTTAAATTTTAAAGTTAGTTGAGACAACGATACCAAACTTCAAACCTTTTCGGAGTGGTCCATGAATTCTGCTAAATTCAAGATTGCTTGAATAGGCTCCGGAGTGGTTTTGCACATTGCAATTACATCAACAAGTTGTGCAGTCACTTCATCTTGCTCGTCTTCGGCCAATTGAGTCCAAACAGAAATAAAAGCTGCATTAAACAACTCGCTAAACAGAAAGTTGTTTGTCCGGTGTGAGTTTAAAACTTACGTAGCCAATGCTGGATGATGAAAGGCTAATTTTGAGCAAGCATTCAAAGCGGGCGATGGACTGTATGCAAGGAACTGCTTTTTCAAATTAATCAGCCATTCAATCCAATCGTCTCTTGTTGAAAAGCCCGGTGCATTCCAAGCACTTCGAAGTTCTTTGACATTGACCCTTGGAGATACTTCTGAAGGACTAGCTTCTTTTTGTGCAATTTGTCGTGCTCCACTTGTTGACGAGTAGCTGGACGAAGTTCCGGGCATCTGTGGGATTGGGATTCGTCGACTAATTGTAGGGACCAAGCTGTCGGATGGAGGATTCTGTGGATTATTGATGATTTGAGAAAGAAGTTGCTTGTATTCTTCTTGCAAGACTCCGTTGACTTTGTATCTTTCCATTACATCTCTGACCCTTTCGACGTAGACCGTATACTGCACCCACATCTAAATGAAATTACGCAATTTGCTTAAAAGTTATTTCAATTACCTGTGACATAAGAAGCATTAGCAAAATGACTAACGGCTCTTGTAAAGCCTTCTCGCGGACACTGCGCAGCCAGCTCTGCATAATGGAAGCAGCTCGGTCGCTGATGTTGTGATTTCGTGCAATCAAAATCAGTGTTTCAACGGCTTCTCTGCGGACATTAGATTTAACGCTTTCCATGTCCAAGATATTCAAAACGGAAGGAAGAACCACATGGATGTGGCCGCTGAGGCAAGGAGCAATTGCCCGAACACAAGCCATAGTGTTCATGAGAAGCTCGTTGCGTGGCTTTTCCGTAGTCAAACGTTCGGTTTCCACAATCTCCAGCAAGTAAGGACACAAATCCCCAACAAATGGCGTGAAATCCAAGCCCAAAGCGCCGCCAATTTCTTTCATCACATAGACAGCAATGCTTCTCAAATTAGGCGACGAGTTCCACTTCCAAGCTTTCTAAATTGAGAGAGTTCATTTAAACGAGTGTTGTAATCAAAACTCACATGAATGAGTTCAAAAATAGACTTGATGTACGGATGAAGTTGATGGCGTATGATAGAGGCAAGAATGCCAAATTGGTTGAGAAAGAATTCACGACGTTCAGGTTTGCAGTTTTCGGTGATTTGAATCATTTGCGGAATGACTTGATTCACGTACAGAGTCGATTTTTGGCCGAGGCTTTTGAAGATGAGCATAATGGCTTCAATGATCTGTTGATACAAATTGGATAAAGCGTTGTCGTGCAGCATTCGGACCAATGAAATAATTGCCAGTGTGGGATAGTATTCAGACAAGCTGCATCGTTCAAAGTTGATCCACTGAATGATGTCCGATCCGTCTAAAACATCCAGTTTCTTATACGTTAATCAGTTAGCTTAATCAAAGTTACCTCTTTTGTAGTCATACTTGTCAGGAAGTTGTGGCAACGACAAGGCCAGCGGTTTTGAGGCGTATGAGTGGACAGCTCCAATATAGATTTTGTGGAAATACGGATCCAAAGCACCCTAAACATTAAGAGGGTTTTAAAACTCTTTGGATGACTTTGTGTGACTTACAATTATTCCAAACACTTTCATTGTCAACCGATGCATGTTAAGACTCAACTCCGTTTTCAATAAACGCAAAAACAGTCCCAGCAATTCTGGATGATCTTTGTACGGCTCAATCACATATGCGCTGCTTTGACACAAGTTTCCAAGAGCACGGAGAGCCGCCTAAGATTAAAACAGTTTATAAACATCATTTCAGCTTAAAATACGTACCTCACGTCTTTGAAGACTTGACGAATCTTTTAGACATGTGATGAGGATAGGCACTAATTTACTGGTTATTTTCACAACATCCAGTCCGCCGATGAGTGCCAGCTCGCTGACTGCGTTTAGAACATTGATTGTGACGTCGATGTTCTTTGTTTCGTTGTTCAAGTGTGGAACCAAAACCATTAACAGTGGTTTCATAAACAAACTGACAAATTTGGGTGCCTAAACTCGGTTGATTATAACCTGCAAGCAAGTGTACTTCTTACATGAATAGCCAAGTTGATGATTATTTTGGCGCTGTGTTCCTCGAGCTTTGCAACTCGGCTGCTTGCCAAAACGTAGATTTTCTCGTTCAAAAGCTTCCGCAATTTTGGGAGAATCAGCGCGGGATTGAGTTCGGAGAGTTGCGCCAACAAACCGGCAGCAGCCTCCTGCATTTCAAACTTCTCGTCATTCAAGATCATAAACAGACTGTCCAACGTCTCTTGTTGAGCCAAGTGCACCAAAAAGTCATGATCTGCACTTCGGAAGCAATTCAAAACACACAAGCGTACTCGAACATCTAAAAATAAACAGTGCGATTAAGTGTGTTCGTTCTCAAATACTTACTTGGATCTGTAATTGACGTTTTAATCAGGCCATCAAGAACGTTTCGAATCAACGAATAGACTTCTTGTTTTTTCGCATCTTCAACTTCGTCGTAAACTTTGATGAACGGCTTCACAATTGAAACACAACAATGAACAGCCGACAATTGAATCTCCACTTCGTTGCTGACCAAGTATCCCTAAAAAGTGCTTTAACTAACTTTCCAAACATTTAACATACCAAAGCAATGTAGCGCATAAACATTTGAAGAGCGTGACGTTGGAAGTCAAAGCTGCCCAGCGTTTTTAGAGCCAACTTAGTCAACTCAACATTTGTAACTTGAATCGGGCCATTTGGAATAGGCGCCGGAGTTGGAGGTGCCAATTTGGATGGTAACTGCCTGTTCATCAACAACATGTACAGTTGTTCCATTAATCCGTCAAGTACGTCCATTTTTAGAGCTGGGATGCAATCAACAATCTCTTCGAAGACTTCAGTCAAGCCTTCCGACAACCCTGTTGACAGCAAGAGCGGAAGCATTCGCTGGATTTCTTCAGATATCTTCTCTTTTTGCGATCGGACAACCAAACAAAGCGACTTAAAGAGTAGCGAGTTGATTTGTCTTTTTCTAAACATTCGAGAAGTTAGAATTAAAAGACAAAAGAAGTTTACTTTTGAATAGCTTCTTTGATTTGTTGCGCCAAAATAGACAGGTATTTTAGAGCTTTTGGTGCCAGTTGTTTCGGCTGATTTAATGAAAGAAGACCGAATGACAAAAACGCTTGCGGATACTTCGATGTTAAAGAAAGTCCGTGGTCCACAAAATCGTTTAATTGTCGTTCGGAGATCGGCGTAACAGTAACAATTCGGGGAATGATTTCAAGTAACAAGGCTTGGCAGTGTTTTGACTTCGAGGTTCGTGCGTGCATACATCGTTCAATTATCTTTAAAAAGTGTAATTAGAAGAGCTAAGATCTTTTTTAGTTACCTCTTGGTAGTAATTTTCCGTGACCAACGAATGTGCAGTTCGAGATTCAACAACGGCGGGAAATCCGGGATCTTGTAGCCAAAGAATGGGGTTACGGCCAATTAGACTTCCACTTGTTGACGACACATTTGAATTCACTATCTGGAGGCGTTGCTGTTCAGCTTCGACACTTGCAATTCGCAGAAGCTCGTTAAACAAAAGTAAAGATGCATGGAGAGAATCGTCCTTGGAGAGGTTTCTCGCCTGCTCACACGCTTTTTTGAAGCATTCCTCATACCAGACATTCTTTTGCTTTGCTTCACGTTGAGATGTGACGGCTAGTGCGGCGTGTAAAGCTTGTGCAGCATGCTCTCTAACTACAATCTGCAATAAACGTTAATGTTTTCATGTAAACACTTGCTAAACTTACTTTGGAGTCTCGAATAGCCACGAAAATGTGATCAAAGAAATTGTCTACACGCTCAAAGAATCGAGTAGCCGTAAATAGGGCAAGATCACGGTAAAGAAGCCACGGCTCCACTCGATGCAAACCATCAGCTTTCTTCTGTGAACACCAGCGATCTGCCATGTCAAAAGCATTGCCTAGCATTTTTAGTGCAAATGTCTTCGAATTCTAAAAGCTCAATGCTTAAATAGTAATTTAGTTTGTGGCTACTTACAAGAATCAAGTAAATAACTGCACGTGATGCCAACTTAGCAATCTCGATATCCGAATTTTCGATGTTGTTCAATAAAGCATCCGACAAGTTAACAAGTCGTTCATTTTCTTCGCCTACATTCACTTCAACTAGGCAGACTAAAACAGAAGGAACGTTTTTAGTTGTTGTTTGAAGAACATTACCTATAGCATAGATTGCTGCACACTTATCGTTGGAATCTGTCGAGCGGAGTTGATCCAAAATTGCATTCTGTAAAACGTTGAAATAAAAAGTATATTCTAATCAAAGCTAACCTCTCCCTTCTCAATAACGGCGTCGGCCTTTGTAAAAATATCCGGATGCCATTGTTGCGCATCTTTGAGAACTTCCAGATTTTCTCTGGCTCTTTTCAATTGCTCCACACTCTCGTTGTTTCGGTATTCGCCTCTGCTCTGCAAAAATAAACATGAGTCACCTTTATAGAAACAGAAATTTTGGCGCTAAATCCAATTATATCTATTTAGACTGACAAGCTTTAAAGTATTTTAAAACAACAAACCTCAATAGGCATTTTTAGTTAGTGTGCATTAAAAAGGGCAAACAAGCAACAAAGAATAAAAACCAAGCATGAAGAAGCACAAATAAGATAAGGCATTTAATTTTAATGCGAGCATCTCTCTATTTCATTGTTTTGCAAACTGCGCTCCTGCCGTTGTCTTCACATGTTTCGGGCCTGATTGTTTTTACGCACGTGATTTTGCACTTTGCATTCGAATTATTTTAAGACAATTTGATGTTTGCAATGTTGCTGTGAAAAACAATGATTCAACACATTTGATTCTTGAAAGAATTCAAGTTTTTGTTAAACAAGAAGATTGAAACATCTCACTTTCAAAAGTTATGCCAGTTGCAAAAGACATTATTTATTTGAAGAAGTTATTCAATCTCCTCAATTATTGAATCCGTTACAAACATAATTTTCCACAGTCATATTTCCCAGGGTTGTATTTGAAAACACATAAAGCACTTCGAAAACACTCCAAAACATCCCAGACTCGTTACGGCCACATAATAATAAACAACCGAATGCGTTAACTTTTCAGCAAAACTCAGTTTCAGCCAACTCCGCATCAAAGCCAACACCGACTCCAATGTTTAATTAATAAACAAAGCCATCCGGTGCATGCATTCGTGCAGCTAAAACGAGCCAGCAGCGCGGTTCCATTAGAGATGAGTCTTCCGTCAACACAATTAATATGTTTGTTTGCGTAATTAATTTGATGGAAAGTGAGCATTCCGGTCGAGGTGTTCCTGCTAAAATACCGGTAGAATAATTATGCAAGGGTGCGCAAAACCCCAATATACGCTTTGCGGACCCGCCCCATCACGGGTTTGTCTTTCTTCCCTGGTCGGTGCTTCCCGAGGCTCTTTTTGTTGTTTCCTTGCGTGTAGGCTGCTGGGGCAACGCCGATGGAAACGGCCGCCTGCGCGCTATTTTCGTCTTCCAATTTCGAGTCAAAGTTTTGTTTTGCTCGAAATGTCTGAATGTTTTGCGGGTTGTTGCGTTCGGCCCTCCATTGTCATGTTGTTGTTTTTTGGTGTCTCCCAAATGCCATTGGAGTTTGTTTGGGTCAGCCGTTTCGTGACTAAGTCTCGCGACACTTTGTCCTCAGCATTAAATCACTGTTTTTTGCAGCGGCTCTCCGATCACATGCCACCAAAGAACCACTGAGTGAACGGGCCGGATCAGCTGTTGTGCGGTAAGGTCAAGCGCCTGTTCCCAGAAACACCAGCCGACGTCCATTCCCTCGTGATAAGCGCACTCATATACGGAAAGGGCGATAACGGAGACGCTGGCTTTCGAAAACAAGAAAGGGCGGTACACTTGCAAGAAAATCTGACGACTCTATTTATTTGTCGCGACTAGCTCATCCGCTAACCATTTAAACTAAACACTTACCGTCCCCCCAAATCTCGACTACTCGAACTTAGCGCCTGCCGATCATTGTTTCCGATTCTTTATCAGCGTGGATTTGCGCCTTAAGCGAAGATGCCTTTCTATGGTCAAGACTGGAGGTTTGTTATTATCAATAAGAACAAGCAATTTCAATTAACTAAACACGCTCTGTTGTAGAAGTCCTGGCGAGACGTGGATCAGATTGGGCGACACTGCAAATTGGGAAAGAGCGAAATTAAGACCAATTCAGGTTGTTTTGAAGGCGTTTGCATCTTTTAATAAACGCTTTTAGATTGCAAGCACTTCCGACTCAACACTTGGTCTCATAATCAACGAGGAGCAATTCAAAAGACACAGCAGCTCTGCTTCATTTTCCTCATCGACCGACGACAACATCATCTCACAACTAGGCACATCGCCCAGCAGCATTTCTATTCCAAGATCTGAGTCCGAAGAGTCGAGCAACGAAGAAGAGGTAGGCAACTCTTCCATTTGAACGCTATTAAAGAGCACTTTCAGGACTGGAAGCCGCATTGCTTTGTCAAGTCAAAATCAAAAGAGTTCATTGGATGCACTTCTATGTCCGAAGCTTTTCACCGATTGGATTTGGCTCGAGCCGTAGTTGACGTGCAACGTTTCAACTACGTCTGCAAGGTAGGACTATTTTTGAACGAGCGTTCCTTACTGATTATTTTTAGGTGGTTCAAATTCTGGTCGTTGATAAGCTGCCCAGTTTGAGCGCCTCGGCTAGAAAGCACCTCTTAGCGATCATTCAGTCGATCGTCATAAACAGTAAGTTGTTTGATCGGAGATACCAATGTCCAAAGCACATGATGTTTGTTTTGGGACGGCGACCAAATAATAATATTGATGCCGTCTGATACAAACATTCCAATTTAAGTTGGCCAACTTTTTCGGGCGGCTCACTAATTCACGTGCTTTGAGCAAGTGGCCTCTGGGTGACACCGTTCGAGTGGAACAAAACACTTGATTGAGCCCGAAAAATCATCACCTTGGCCGCGGGTGACTGGCTCAAAAAACGGACACTTTTGTTTTCGAAGGAGCCGCGATAGTAAAACACGAACATAACAGCTGTTCGTCTGGTCAGCGGCTCCTTTCGAAAACATAATTGACCCTGCTGATTACAAAATAGCTCAAAGTACAGGAATGATCCGCTCGAAAACAACTGTTTCACAACAATAACAAAAACACTCGAGTAATTTGATTGATTTAGGTGTGGAAAACGATGTTCATGTTTCGACTGCGCGAGATCTTGTCACACAATTTGGCAGTGGATTGGAGGGCCATGTTTACGGTAATTATTATTAACTTGCTCATATTAAAAGAGAGGAGATTCTTAAAACCAAAACATTCAGGATCTCCCAAATTAGTGCCAAAGCAAATGGACGTTGTGTCAACTTTAGTCGACAGCCTTGTTGGAATTATTGCCGACCATGGCACAAAAATGCTGCCCGATTCAAGCGAAGAGTCTATTACATTTTTGGACTTGCCGAAAGAGATCCTCTCCGAAATTTTAAGTAAGTTGTTGCAGCAACCAATAAAAGTAACCACACTGTTCAGGACGAGTTCAAGATCATGTTTCAATTCTGGAGGCCGCAAAAGCCCATGAGGTAATCAATGCGCTGGTTACGCAAGAATCACGCTTATGGAAATCACTTGCCAACTTTCATTTTACGCAGGAACAAATTACTAAACATAATGTAAGTTATTTCAAAGTTGAATCAGCAATTCCACTGCACACATTTAGAAACCGGAGTTTACTTGGCGTCACTTATTTTTTGAGCTGAAGAAATTCTACGGATTGCGCGAGACCTATGCCGACATGATCAACATTTGCTGTCACTGTAAAGCTCTGTTCTGGAAGAACATCGGACATCCTTGCGTTTCCGACGATGCGCCAAGTGTTCGAGTCACTCCTTTGCAATTCGTCCAGATGTTGAATGAACTCTAAACTACCGCTTATTGCCATTTTCACTGCTTGTATTAAGACGCTGTACATATTGCATTTCTGGTCCAAACGGTGACAGCTCTTTTCTCTTATCCCCCACAAACTGACAAGTAACGTTAAATAGCCGAGTGAATTAGTCTATGAGATAAATCCCCAATATGTGTCTGCCAGTGTTTTGTTCACGAGCACATCCAAGCCGAAAGCATCTCCTCACCTAACGGATTGGCGAGAACTCTCGCACCGGTTTCCAACTATCGATATTCACGACGATTTTCATGCGACGGGTGGATACTTATTAATCTATTGTTGTATGCTGAATACGAAATTAAGCCAAATAAACTGTATATATTGGAAGTGCCGTTTATCAACAAACATGAATCAATTTATTAGCCTCATTACTTAGAGTGTCAATCGGTTTCTTCGAGTTTGCGAGAGTACTGTTTCTTGTTCTGCTGGCAAGTTTTGCACGGTGAAAAGGTTCCGCTATCGCTAAGATTCTTTTTCTTTCCATAATGCCTATTGTTCTTCTTGGACTTCTTCTTCCGATTTACTGCTTCTCTTTTTGGACGCTTGTGCTGTTTGCGGATGATTTGAGCACGACGTTTGGCCATCTTTTTCTTCTCCACATCATTCATTTGACGCCGGGAGCCATCGCATTCATAAACTTCGCTGCCCACAACTGCGCATCCGTTATCTAAACATAAAGAATGAGCTTCGAAACATAAAGAATGAGCCTCGAAAACAAAACTGACCGAATGTGATGTCACCCTGGATGTCGGATCCAGTAATTGTTATATTAGAATCACGAGTGTCGCCATTGACAATCACAGAGCCGTTGATTGAGCTGAATTGAACAGTCAAAGTTTATAACTTGTGCAGAATTACCTTGCATTGATCACAAGATCTTTAAAGCTTGAAAAGCCGTTTCCGAAGTCTAGTTCTTCTTGGGCTGCCACAAAACAAGGTATTAAAAGAAAAGCTATTGCAAAACGGAAGAACATCGTCAATGTCCGTGGGCTAGAGACGCGCACGAGGTGAATAAAGTTCAAATTTATATGGCAGATAAATTCTGATTCATATTGTTGAATTTCTGTGGATTCAGCTTTTTGTCTCTAAGTGCGTAGGCCTCAAAACACTCATCCGAATTGTCGTTGACGCTTGCAGCTATGCAAACAAGTCCAAATGCCTGCAAGGTCAATGAGTGATTGCTCACGAAATTTGGGCACAATTCCCTTGTTTATTTTTGGTGTCTTCCGCCCGTTTAACTACAAAACAATATCACACCGGTCGCACTGATCACAAATTTATTCAATTAAATTCGAGCATTAAAGAGTACAAAATAGCATCAAATTGATTGGTGCTTGTGCCGATCTCAGTATTCCTCGACCCATTTGGTATATCTGTCTTGCATAGCCTGGTAGTGGCTTCCACTTACTCCACTGTTTTTGAAATAATCTTTGAAAGTGGCATCAACATACTCATCGGTAGTCATAATTCGATCGTTGTTTGAAGTGGATGAAGCGGGCTGATCTTGATTTTCGACATCGTTGTTGCCGGATTTGCTTGACATTTCTAAAAATCACCGAAATGTATTTAAACAATAACGCAAGCGAAAATAAATGTGGAATAAACACATTCCATTTGTAATGCAATGAGGAGAAGCATCGCGTTAAAAAACATCCTGTTTGTAATGCAATGAGGAGAAACATCGCGTTAAAAACATGATTCAACAAAATGATGCAGTCTTTGAAAGTACAATAAGAGTTGTTTGTTTGCTACGCGCTGCCAAGAACTTTGTTTGAGCTTCAACATTTGAAGTCTTCGTTTGTGTCGCACAAATTAGTAGAAACACTTGTTGGATCAGTCTAAAAGTTTAATGATTTAAAGTTATGGCTCCGGAGTTGCTTACAGCTTGAGATGAGTTTTCATGAGCTGGCTCGATGATGGAAACTTGCAGTGCCGGTTCAGTCGATTGATCAGTTTGTCGAGTGTAGAAGAGCATGTAGGAATTTGAACTTTTGTCGTCAAATTTCACAGGTTTAACAGTTTCGTCGTTGAACAGCCGAACTGTTTTAGTTAAGTTAATTAAGACGGAAGAAATTAGCTTCCATTTAACTGTAAAGATTATGCATATTTAGTTTCTGGCGTTGTTTGCACGAGAGAAGGCCACGCCCAGATATCGCGAAACAGAAGCTATCCGAATTGCGTGCAGTTTGTGTGGCCGTAATCACTGCTGATCTTTTTCGCAAATAAAGTCGTTATTGTTTAACAGTTACGTAGAAACCCTATTTATTCAATAAACTGCGCAATAAGAAGATTTCAAATTTTGCAACACACGTCTTTAAAAGTTAGACACAAACTAAAAATCAATATTGTCGCCGCATCAACACAAGTTTATTTTTAACACACGTGAATTCGGCACCCTCAAGTTTGTTCAATTGATTATTTGCTTCAACGATGGCAAACGAAATTGCTAGCTACTCGGAGAGTGCGCTGAAGAACTTGGAGCAGTTCCGCGACAAATGGATTCCCATTCTTCAAAAACAACTTCAAAAGATCCAAAATATCGAGACCGAATTAATTGATCAAGCCGGAGAGGACGAAGAGCTGTCTGAAACGGGTCAGTACATAATTGAAGAGAATCTTCCAAAGCTCAAAAAGCTTTTGCACGACATGCTCCAAGAACATCGGCAAATCCACACGGCTATTTCAAAGTGTGGCAAGGATTTGGATCGGCATTTCAAAGGTCGAGTTAAAAGACCTGATCAAAAACGAGAAGGAAATAGAAGCTCATACGCCTTTCTTCAGCCACGTGAATCGACTAATTTTTGAGCACTTAATGAGTCTTGGCAGAGTTGAAGTTGCCGAAACGTTTATGAAGGTAGCAAGTTTTGATGAGTTCTCACTTTCAATACTTTGTGTTTAGGAGTCCGAGTTGAAGTTAGACGTTCCGCCAAAATGCGACGTTGAGCTTATGCGGACAATTATGGAGCCATTTCAACAAAGAAACTACATGCCAGCAATTGAATGGGTAGCACGACATTATTGCCAACTTATTTGACTCGTTTTTAGGTTACTCAAAACTCCGAGGACAAAGGCTTGCTGTTCCGTCTACATCACCAACACACAGTTCAATTGATCAATGACGGAAAACAGATGGAAGCTTTAGCTTATGCAAAAAAGCATGTCCAGCCTTTTGCACCGATGTTCAACAAGCAAATCGTATCGTTAATGAGTGTTATTGTTTCTTATCCAAATGTTGCCGAGCGACATCAAAAACTGTTTATGGAAAGCAACTGGCTAGAGTTGGAAAGTGATTTGGCGGCTGCTTTGACCAAATTCACATCGCCGCTGTCCATGATGTGAGTTGTCTTTACGATTCTTAAAGCAAGTAACACATTCTTTGTTTAGTCTGGATGTTGGCGCTCGTGCTGTTCCTCTTTTGCTCAAATATCAAATGCTGTTGAAGAAAGATCAACAAACGTGGTTCGGAGACGAGCTGCCAATTGAAATTCAAATTCCCGAACACATTCATTCAACTTTCACTTGTCCAATCCTGAAAGTCCAGACCACAAAAGAAAATCCGCCAATGCGTCTTTGTTGCGGGCATGTTATTAGCCGTGAAGCGCTGAGTCGTTTGAGCCAAGGCGGGCGGATTGATCGATTAAAGTGCCCTTATTGCCCAGAAGAGTCGCCGATCAACGAGGCCCTTGAAGTCCATTTTTGAGCAATGTAAATTGAATGTACAAAGTTAAACAATATTTGTAAATAACTTGCTTTATCTGAATAAACAACAATTTCTACAAATACCTGTCATAGATGTGAGTAATAAGTTTTAAAGAATGACCCGCATTTGAAATGCAACGGAAACAAACTAACTTGAACAAAGATTACACGAGAAGGCACAGTTGTTCTGCATAAATGTCTTTTGATCTTCGCACGCGTACGGATCGGCAGATATCCAGAAGATGCACGAATACTGCAAACACAACATGCAACCTTATAGAAAGAAATAGACTTACTTTGCGGTCTTTGCACGGCCGATTTGTTGTACTTCGGACGATCGAAGTCGGCGCAATAACCAAATGGGGTTGGATATTTACACTTCCGCCCAAACGTGGCGGAACAATTGGAGGCAGACGCATAGGTAAGGGCGTAGTTGACTGAGTTGAATATGATAAAGGAGTCGGCGATCGGCTGTATATTGTTGAAGGCGGTGTCAAAAATCTAGGACCATAACGTCGAGTCGATGTGAAGAAAAGACTTGTTGTTGGAGGGTTTGATGTCGTGCTAGTTACTAATTCCTGAGTTGAGCGTCGAAAAGAAGTGAACTCTTGAATCCTCACTGCAAATTTAAGGCGTTTAAATTGTTGTCAATGAATGTTGTTTAAAGAAACCCACAAAGTTGTTTGCGTAAGAGTTCTTCGCTTAAATGCTGACGTTGTGTGAGAGACAAGTCTTGTGTAGAAAATTCTCTGTTAGTTGTCGTTTCGATGCTTTGAGTGGATGTAAAATGGTTGTTTGTCGTCGGAGCATCTGTTTGGTTGATTATTGAAATAACTGCCGCTACACTCACTGGGAAAGAAATTCGCATTGGAGCGGACGGAGGTGTTGGAGGCCAATGAAATTCCGTTGAAGGCTGTAATGTTGTCGTGGTTAAACTTTCCGTCGTTGTTTCTTGTGTGGTAGTTTGAGTTGTTTCTTGAGTCGTTGGCTGGAAAGTAGTAGTGCTGAATGTGGTAGTTTGAGTAGATGGCTGTGTAGTGGACTGAGTCGTTGACGGAGTTGTGAAGAATGCCGATGGAGTTGTGAAGAATGTTGACGGAGTCGTTGACTGAGTTAAAGCTTGAAGAAAGTTGCTGTCTAAAGGATTGTTGAACGATGGAAGATTCACATCCAGCATATTCGTAACGGAAAGGTTGATATTCATTGGCTGAGGAGCAAAAGTTGTTTGGCTTTTGACTAAGTGTAAAGCCGATTCTTCGGTTGTATGCGGTCTTGATGTTGTTTCATCGAAAAACACTGAAGTTTGTTGTTTTTTAGAGTTTTACAATTTAAAAGTTACATTTAGTGTTTTTGGAGATTCCGTTGTCTTGCAAAATGGCTTCAATCACAACTTTAATAGCTTCAAATGTCTCAATTCCAGTTGGAAGCAGTTCATCTTGATTTAAAATAAAGCCGTTGCTGACTGAAATGTAAATGTTTCATAATATTTGCACATTTTATCTTACAGTCGTTGTGTGGTCGCAACTCAATCAAGATAAACATAACGAACACCCAGTTTTTCTTTTGCCCAATCATCGGAGCCGCCCGAGGCAGGTGCTAAATTTAATGAGTTAAAAATTGATATAAGTGTAAATGTACACAAAAGGTCTGCGCCTGTGCCCACGTGATATTCTGTTCCATAAACATCGCGCAGACGACTAACAGCTTTTTCGGCCACAGATGTCTAAATTAATCGACATATTTTAAAAGTGTAAATTGAGTTTACTATTTTGGCCAAGTCCGGAGGATAATATTGAAGTTCATGTGAGAACGGATGAATCTGAAAGATTACTTTTAGATGATGTTTTGTTGTTTTAGAAATCTTTTTATAGACAATATTGTGTTAAAACTTCATATTACCCAAAACTGTGCGCTAAATTAAAAAGTAAAGTAATTTCACGACTTCCGAACAAAACTTACTAGGTGTGTAGACTAATGAAGCCATCAACACGGCCCATTAAATTTTTGGATTGCAAGAAGTTGGCTACTGCTCTGTAAATAAACACTTTTGAACAAATATAATCAGCATTTAACTTACTTGCTTTCTGGCTCACTAAATGCTTCTTCTCCGGCATATAAATTTGAGCAGGGATTGGTGGAAGAACCTTAAAGTTAAATTAATATTGTTTAAATAAACTTCTAAAATACTAACCAACTTCGCCGAAATGAAAGTCGAAATTGCGGTTAAGATCCACACCCTAAATTAAAATGTGTAAAGTAAGTCTGCACTTTGAAGACAAACTTGGCAACATCTCCAACCACTAAAAAGAAACGAATTTTAACGAACTGTTTGTTGTCAAAACTCACCCCCACGCCGACATAACACATTTCTCTTGACTTCTGTTCTTACGCCATAAGCGAATTTCCGGCGATAACGAGCTTCTTGAATACTCCTAAACACGTCTTAAATTTAAGTTTAAAAAGTATCTAAGAGCTTACATAACCATCCGGATTTAAATTTGGGAAAATCCAAAAGTTCATGCTGTTCAAAAAGTGTGTTATTTGCTTGTCCTTACCATAGCCGGACACTAGCTAAAGCACTCTAAAATTTGTTGACGCTACGTTCAAAATACCTGGTTAATCATAAAAAGAGCCGTGTGACTAGCTAAAAATCAAACATGATTACTTAGGTCAAAACGTCATAACTTACAGGCCCACTCTCTTGCATGAATGTTTCCATCTATCCACATTGCTCGCTTCGTAGTGTTTGAAATTGGATAGCCAATCTGGAAATAGAATAACAACACTAAAATGGCTCCACAGTAGGTCATACTTTCAATCCTTCAATTGGTCTTCCCTCGGTTGTAACTCCAATCCTGACCAGTCGAGCAAGATGCGGATAGTAAAACTCCTAAAAACAAGACTTTAAACTTCAAATCAAACAGCAAACAACTTACAATTGTCCTCATGTACCTAGTCATTGACGCGTAACTGTTGTATTGACCTGAAAGCATAATTATTAATCAATTCAAAAAAGCCAAAAAAGACTTACCAAAAAAGTAATGTGCTTTTGTTTCTCCAATTCGTTCAAAGGGTCTCCCTTGGCCAACTGAATTTGAACATTAAGAAATAAAGACTACACAAAACTTACCAAACTTTGGGGGCTCATCGGTTGGCGAGTCTTTCATTCGTCGTTGAAGAAAAGACCTCAACTCTTCGTTTGCATTGTTGAGACTTGTGTTCTTTGAACTTTTGGACAACGGCTCTTTCTCGCGTTCTTTTATCAGTCTGAAAGATCAAAACTTAATTTGTTATTTAAAAATGCAAAGTTACTTCTGAACGTCAGGTATTGTAAGTTTGTATGCAAGTGCATTTTGGGCCAACAACTTCAAAAACCGCTCTTCAACACTGCTCGAAAGCATAAGCTCCAAGTACTGTCCTGGCTTTCGTCCGTCCAGCCAAATGTCTATATGTCCTTCTTCTGCCATTTGCCTCAGCTTTACTATTTGATTCACATCGTTCCATGTCCGTAAAAATACTCGATAAACGCGAAATGTGTCGCTACTTGTTCTGCAAAAGCAGTTAAAAGTTGGTTTTGACTAAAGACTTACGAATTCGAGAATTGCTGTTTTGAAGACCGCTCGCAGTTCACTGAATAGACTGCGAAGACCAAAAGTATAGCAAGTGTTCGTTTCCAGCGGTTTTGCTGCTGTTGTTGCATTTAAGTGGGGGAAAGTAGAACTCAGCCTAGACTCATGCAGCTGCAGTTCTTGCATCCAATGAAGCCAACGAGCAAGTTGCAAGTTGTTGTTCAGAGACGATCACAGGTAAGAAAGCGAGAGTAGTGCGCACACGAATAATGAAAGTCCGGTTGATTTTGGAATGTTTAGCTTCAAAAACCGGATTGATTGTGCTATCAGCGCGCCGTTGGATGACAAGGACGGCGACTTAGTGACCACGCAATCACAGCTTTTTTCGTCTGCTATTTTTTGCGTCGGGAAGCGCGTGCTGCGTTGGCGCCGAGTGTGCCAAAGCCTTCATAAATTACCGATTAACTTGGAAATATCTCACTTGTAGCGATCTGTGTGCAACCGAACAAATAACTTTGAACTGCGGTTAAATTGTTATTTGTCTTTAAAAATGCATAATGATCGCATTTGACTGATCTGATTCAATTTGTTCATTAAAGCAATTCTATTCTTGGAAATTACACATGCAATCCACAAAAGTACACAAACGCCAAGAATTAATTTGGGTTTAAAAACCCGAAAGAAACAGTTGACCTGCACGCGAGTGTTACGTAGAAACAACATCTTTTGCCAAACAGCTCTATTTATGGTCTGCTAAGAAGTGATTTAATGGCGTTTGCATGATGGAAGAAGATACAAGTTTCGACTTTCCCAGTTCATCCGACTCAAAAGACACACAAGCACTCGATTCGTTGACTTTCGACGACGAGTTCAACACAGATGAAGGTTTGATCTTTTGCTGTCTACAAAATAATTGCTTTCTTGTCTCGTTTAGAGATCTGCCGTGTTTGTAGAGTGGCCGGAGATGAACAGAAGCTTTATCACCCGTGTCTATGTGCTGGGTCGATAAAGTTTGTGCACCAAGAATGTCTACTCCAGTGGCTCAAGTACAGCAAAAAAGAGGTAAATTGTTTGAATCAGCTGTTCAGGAACATAATGTTTGAACTAATTTGTCTTCAGGTGTGCGAGCTATGCAATCACAAATTCGACTTCAAGCCAGTTTATTCACCAAATATGCCACAACACTTGCCGATCGGAGACATAGTGAAAGGTAGTATTTGTTTTTGTACTTATTCAACTTCCGTGTCTTTAGGAGTTTTTTTCTTGGTGGCCCGTTTCTTAAAAACTCTTTTAACTTACTTGTTTGTGGCGTTTTGCTGGATCGGCCTTGTTCCGTTGATTGCAAGCAGAACACACCAGATTGTATTCAACGGACTGATCAACTCCATCTTCTCAACACGAATCTTCTCACTCTTCTCAGTTGAAAACATCGCCGTTGACATCACGAAAGGCTGGTTCATAATGACTCTGTTTGTCTGCACATTCATTGCGCTGGTCTGGCTTCGTGAGCAAGTCAATGTTGGTGTCGTCCAAGACATGAACTTGATTCCTCATGCGCCAATGCCAAACCCAGAACCGGCTCCACGACCTCCGCATCACAACTTGCAACAAGAACTTCGAGCATTTTTGCTAGACGACGAGCTTGCAGAAGAACCGAATGCGGATGCAAATCAAAACCAAGAAGAAGAAGCACAACCGGCCGATCCGGCCAACAACAATCAAGCTAGAGATGTGGACCAAATTGTCGAAAATATGACCTGGCAACGCCTTCTTGGACTTGACGGTTCATTTGCTTTTATTGAAAATGTAAGTTGTTTTATATTAACATTTTTGGCCCAATCAGTAAATCCGCCTTTTAGGTGTTTTGGGTGGTATCTCTCAATTTTGGCTTTCACGTCATCTTTCTGCTTTGTCCCTCGTTACTTGGTGCCGGTTTACTTGAGTGGTTGAATGTCAGCGAAAACGTTGTTTACTTCAAAACAGCGATCAACATATTTGTTGGCTACATTGCTATTGTTATGGTGGTTTATGCTTTCCATTGTTTATTCAAAGCGATGCACTATCATTCGTAAGTTTTCTCCAAACACATGCCTTAAAGTTGTTGTTAATTGTTTAGATTGTCGACAGTAACGCAATTTACTTACTTGATAATTAAAGTTCTGTTGTTGATTATAACCGAATTGATTTTGTTTCCAATTTTGTGCGGATTTTGGCTCGACCTTTGCTCACTGGTAAGTTTAAACTGCAGTTAACGTTTCAATAAGAAGTTTAAGAGTTTGACTGGAAGCACACTTCAAAACCGCATGAAAACTTTCCACTCATATCCAGTCTCTTCAACCGTGCTGCATTGGTTGACCGGAATGCTTTATGTCTTTTACTCGGCATCTTTCATATTAACACTGCGCTCACTTCTCCGCCCCGGTGTCCTCTGGTTTATTCGAAACTTGAATGATCCGGAGTTCTCACCAATAAACGAAATGCTTACACACACAATCTACAAACATTGCCGTCGACTTGTTGCGTCAACAGTAAGTTTTAAATCTACATCTATATGATTTTTCCACATTCCAGACTCTATTCTTGTCTATAATCTTCCTGGTTGTTTATTGTCCGTTGCGCATTATCAAAGCATGTAGCTCCGGAATAATCCCCTACATGCTCAGTGCCACCGAAGGCCAATTTGGCGGATTTTCGTTGGAACTTATGTTGCTTCAAATTGTCTTGCCAAGCACGCTGGAGTACATGAAAGCGTACAACATTCTGGACTACTTGGTCAAACAGTGGTGCAAAGTTGTTGGCAAGTGGCTTGATTTGGAAAGCTATCTTCTCTCTCACAGCGATCGCGAAAGAATGGCCCGTAACGAACAAGCCGAACACAATGAGCGCCCTGCTGGCCAAGAAAACCCGCTGCCACAACCAAACGACTTGGCAGGTAGGCACCAAGCATTGCTCATGGTCCGTGAAGCTCAAGAAGTTGAAACCTACACACGACCCGATCATTTCTATTTGCGTTTGATTGCTTTGTTGGTCTGTGTAGCCGTCACAAGCATTCTTCTTTCGTTGATGCTCCTGGTCGTTCCAGGCAAGTTGGATGCTTTCAAAATTATAAAATCCATTTACAACTTTTAGTTACATTCGGACGCGTATTGCTCATCTGTGTAGGTGTTAGTTCTCATTCTATTCACGACATCTACAGCGTTGCAATTGGATTTTATGCATGCTGGCTGTTGGGCAAACTGTTCTTAGTTTGTTCGGACTTGTTCAAACGAGGTCGAGATTACATTAATGCGACTATGCGAAAAACCGGGCACCTTGTCCTTAAAGTTTCATTGGCAGTTATTCCTATTTTGGGCGTTATTCCATTTTTGTTGAGCATGTACTTCCAACTGTTGATTATCGGTCCGTTGCGAGTGAGCATCAGTCAAACACCTGTTTTGTCTCCAAGCAAAGAATGGGCGATGGGAATTCTACACTTGAAGATAATTTGTGCTACAATAATGATGGGACCCGAGTGGAGATTGAAGACAGCATTGGAACAGGTCAGTGAATAAAGTTGTTATTCAATTAACTCAACAAGTTGTTTAGATCTATGCGGATGGCGTCCGAAATATTCGCTTGAAGAACTTGTACGTCAACATTGTCCTGCCCGTTGTGAATACATTGACTTTATTGATTGTGGCACCTTACGTTGTTGTGCGTGCAGTTTTGATGTGTTTGGGTATGCTCTAATTGATTGCCAACTTAATCCATGAAACAAATTTAGATGTAACGCCAGAGGAACATGCAACGTTCGTTCGCTTCTCTTTTCCAAGCTTACTGGTTGGAATTCTCGCACTTTTGTACTTGCGATGGGCCTACAAAAGGCTGTGCTCGTTGCACCGTCGCTTGCGAGACGAGAAGTACCTTATTGGAAGCCAGTTGGTTAACTTTTACCGAGAGGGAACTGTTAATCCGTCTACGAGTTAAAATTTCGGTGTATTTTCCCTTTAAATCTTTCTTTATCAAGTTATGCACATCAGGAGTCCGTCCGTTTAACCATGTTATTTATTTGCTTTCTCGAATTCGCGTTCCACTTGATGCCGGTATTTTCTTATGCTTTTAAGCGTACCATCCCTCCAAAGTTTTATTAGGCTCAAACCACACGACAACAAAGGTGTTGTGTTCTTAGGCCTTGTCGAAGCAACTATCTCATTTGAATTATTCATCAGTGTGTTTCCAAACATATGAATTGGCCGTTTGGCTTTTATAGTCGTGTTTAGATGTACAGATTTTATTTGAATAAATTACAAGGCTTAAAGCACTAAATGCATTTGAATACTGGACCGCTTAATTAGGTAGACCGTTCGATTAGATTCGGTTAAAGCTCTTCGTGACGAACGCTGCTCAACTGCTCCCCATAATTGGTGGCTTCACTTCCAACAAACAATGCGTAATTGCTGACAACTTCGTCGATGGAAAGCTTATCGTCCTGCAAAGTAAACAATGAATACAATTGAAAAGCGAAAAATACTTACATTTGTTTTGCCTGAAGACTCTATTAAGTGATCGGCTTCGTCAACGGCAGTTTGTTTGATGTCTGGAATTAGCCACGAGTTCAGCTCTTCGCCACTTAGAAATCCATCTTTGTCTTTATCGTACTCGTCGGCAAAGCGGCTCTTTTCAGTCAAGTAAAACTCAGATTGTGGTTGGTCATAAACGTCGCCCAGAAACTCTTTCATGTCGATCTTGCCATCCTTGTTTGTGTCCTTCTCGGCCAATGTGTTCTAAATTTAAAAATTAAGTAAATAGTAGAAAGCAAAAACTTGCTTTGATCAATGCGCCATGCATGTGTTTCTGAAAAGTGCTTTTTCAAAGTTAAGTTGAGTTTTTTACTCACGTAGTGTTCCGGATTTTGAAATGCTTGAAACTCTTCGTAACTCAAAATTCCGTCATGATTCTGATCAGCCGCATCAAAGTAAACTCTGTCTTCGCCCATCAACTTTGTGTACTCAGCGTCCAAGTCTTTGACATCATCCACGCCAAACGACTCTTTCACATATTCTTGCCAAGTAATCTTCTCATTTTTGTCTAAACTTGTAAGCATGTTAAACAGCACTTTGAATGTGGACTTACCGGTGTCAACTTCCTCAAACCGCTCACGAGTCTCTTCTTCGTCCAGCTGTAGCAACGAGTTGAATATCCAGTCTGTGAGTTCCTTCTTGTCGACAAATCCATCTTTGTTCGTGTCCATTTTGTTAGCCAGAACTCTCAGACGCTTTTTTGACTCTTCTGGACTCAAGTCATCAAATTCGTGTGCCATTTTCTTTGAACCTGAAAATAAATAGTTACGAGAGGACTCAAAAAGCTCGAAAACCTAAGATGGCTTGGTGATCTAAGTCCGGGTTGTGCCCATCTTTTTTGTGGTTCTTGTCGAAGCCTTTACTTGGCGACCCATGAGTTTCGTATTCAGAGTCGGCACTTGCAATGATTGTTGCAACCAAGAGAAGTGACAGCACCACGAACTTCATTCTCAAACAAGCGCTTCTAATTGCCAAAATCCGCGTTTATTAACTCCAATATATACGCTTCTTTGTTGCAGCAAAGCGCAACTATTGATTCTCGTGAACGCCAATTTTTTATTGTGTTAGGCGAGTTTTAGTTCTTATACGTAAGCGCTTATTTAACAAACACAAACAAAAAAATACTTTATTCACACAAACTAGTTTAAAACACTTTTTGAAACACTTGACTGAATAAACGCTTTATTTTGCGCCGGTTACTTGCCGCACCAATTCTGTACTCTTTGTCATCTTCAGCACACGGAGGCAATATTCGGTAAGACCGTAAATACCTTTCATAGCAGACAACTTCTCTCGCCAACTTATCATCTTTGTTTGAACGTTTTTCGAGAATCTAGAAGTTCTTTACTAGTTGTTATCACTTAGTTGTTAATTACCTGGAAATGCTCGTCATATTGCAAGGGATGACTTGGAAAGATTAATGGCAAAACAATAGGTTTTGGCAGGTGTTTAGCCGAGAGTGATTTGAGTTTTGAAATGCTTGCTAGTGGATACATTGCTTGTCCGGCCAAGTCGTTGTAAGAAACCTTAAAAGAAACTTTGTTAGAGCTCACTTTTTGACTTGCCATATCGTGATCCAAAACTGTTACACATAAACAAACTCCGTTTATAAAGAAGTAGTCTTCAGGAACGGAAATCTCAAACGACTGGTTCCATTTTGGCTAAATTGAAGTGATTGCTTTAGATCTAAACAACACTGCTCACCTGCAACGTTTGTTTGCGAGTTTCGCCTAAAAACGTTAACTTTAACAAGTTTGCGCAATTAATCTTACTTGTTTGAGCCGGAAATTGTGACAATGGAAACATGTATCGTGGATATAGCTCCAAGCGAACATAAGGGTCACTTGACTTTGTTAATGTGTCCAAAATGGGAACGTCATAAGCACACAACACTAAAAGCAACTGCTTCAAAGGGCTTGCTTGTTAGCTAGATTACCGTAAATGTGCAAAAGAATTTGTCGATTGGTTGTGCGGATGTAGCCAACACGTAAATGCACTCTTGCTGTTCCTTCTGCCGGCCGAGCATTTGTAGTCAGATCACAAAGCTTACTGTAATACTGAAGAATGAGTTCTTTGGTGTCGGCTCGATTCAGGTGCAGAACTTCGCGCAATGACCCTGTGTCTTTAGGCCAGTTAATTCCGATTGTTCGACAAATTGTTTCGCAGTCCTTCTAAACATTACACGCTTAAATGAGCACATTCAGCGCAAAAAACTTGCATTAATTTGTTCATAGTAATCGCTAGGTTGACCTTGCAAAAGTTGTTCGCTTAATGCACTCCGGATCTCCATCCACAGACAGTCCATCGCAACGGAATGGAGGCGAGGTAAGAGCGTATATTTAAAGTTGGTGCACAGTTTGTCTAAGAACAAAAGCAACTGGTCAGCTCTGTCGCTTGTAAAAACTTGTGCCACGTAAGAACGCTAAAAGAATGAAAACAATTATCACATTTGAAGACATAATTCATTACGTAAAAGCTTACTAATCGTCGTTTGGACGTTGGCTCTCCTGCCGAAACAACTTGTGCGCAATATTTCTTTAAGATTCCGAAGTTTTGCGTGCACATGCTAGTGACAATACTCGTTGCAATTTGTTTGCAGCGCTAAATGTGAATGTAACAAGCACATTCTTTAAGTGTACCTTTTCTGTTGAGAATATCAAACGACGAACAGCGCTTACAATCTGATCACGTTCATTGCTTTCAAATCGGCTCAAAAAATTGCTTAGCTGGAGAAAACGTTCAAAGTTGTTCACCAGATGATTACACGCGTGCTCCACTCCATTCGCTGTCTTTAACATCTAAAACCAAAGCTGTTTAGTTTAAACATTTAATTTGCATACATTGCAAGTTGTTGGATTTCGCTTTACTTGTTGAAATAATTGGACTGCAAACGAGTTTAAACAGTCCGTCAAAATCTAAAAAACATAAAATAGCTTTAAACGTTTTCAATCAAACCGGAATGATTTGAAGAACGCAAATTAAAGACAAATCAATGTTGTGGATTTGGAGACGAATAAAGTCGTCGCACAATGCTTTGCAAAAAGCCAAACAGTTGATTGTTGCTTCATGCAACTCAACATCACACTTTTTTAAGTCGACTTCTGCCATGTCGCAAATAGTATGTTCTCCGCTTTCAACTGCATCTACGCTCTGCAAAGTTTATAGATGACAACAATAACGATAATGTTTGTAAAGTTACTTTTTTGATGAAGCCCAAATACAAAATCCGCCAATTTGATGTCTAAACTAGTTTGTTACGCATTCAATTCACATTTAAAGCATACCCAAAAAATTGCAGTAGTTTCAAACCAAAGCTCAAACTTTTGGAGTCGAGTCACTTGTCCTTGGCTTGTAATAAACTCTGACAACTGTCGAATGGCATCAAAAAGCTTCATAGATTCTTTGCTGAAGTCTAGCAATTTGGCGTTGTCGTGAGGGTTTTCGTGCAAAGTATAAATTTCAACTAGCAATGTTTCCTGACAAAGATGGCACAACTAAATGCACGGTTAATAAAACAATCCAACTGATTAAAACTCACCGGATCTTCTATAATTTCAATAACTTTCTTCAAGTAGGAAAGCCAGAGTTTTTGAAACAAGTCTTGATATATAGGCGTGCAAAGACGCAGAACAATATGTAGCTCGTCAACTACGTTGCACAAAAGTCCACTACTTAGTCTAGGTCCATCTTCGCTTTGTCCCAAACGATCATGCAGCCAAGAGCTAACTGACTTCTGCAGTCTTTTCTCAAAAAGCACGCTCAATTTAGATTGGAATTGACTAGTTTCTTCATTAGTATCCCAAAAGCTTAGATGCACTACGTCGAGTATGCTACTAAATCAACACGCTTTTGAGGTGATCGAAGTTTATAACCGACCTTAAATTATTTGCAAGTAAGTAGAAAGCTAAATGACTAGGTTGCTGTGTGAACACCGGAAAGAATACATCGGTAGGTGAATTCTTTAAATACTCGTTAGTAAATTGAATTAGTTGAGTGCCAAGGTACATTGCCTAAACAACAACTTCTAGGCATTACGTACATAATTTAAGACTGACCGCTTCTAGAGCTCTTGGAGATTTGTTTAAAGTTGCTGAACGAAGATGCTGAAAGAAACGTTGGACGATGAAAGCAAACTGTTCAATTGTTTTTTCCTCGTCAAAAGACTCTTCAAACACGACTCCCATTAATCTACAAGAATTCCATATTTATCGTTTTAAGTATTTTAAAGCGGTTACATTAACTTCCACGTCGGACTCGAAAAATCATAAAAGACTGCAACCGATTTCAAAACATCGAAAACAAAGTCCCAGCCAATTTTGTTCTAAAAGGCGAGATTTTGATGATCACGTTGACTGCACAAACCTCCAAGACCAAAAAATAAAAGCTTTTAATTAGATGTTTGAACTCATTCATGTTCAATGTTTTCAGCTCTTTGCCAATTGTATGGTTTTGCTAAAAAGCTTCAATTAAAACTGACAAGCGAAGATACTTACTCTCAGTTTAAAAATTATTGCAGACTTCGGATTTGTACTCAGCGGAAAGTTGCTTATTTGATCAACAACCAAATGCTTGACTTTAAGTGTTAGGAGTGTATTTGCTCTACCGTTTATCCTGCACCATCTAAAAATACTAGGTTGGCAAAAAGAAACAAAACTAGAAAAGAAACAAAATTAACAAACCTTTTCAAAAATGAACCTGATTTTTGCAAATTTGTCTTTTTGTGAGTCGGTTCTTCGTTTGTTTCGCATTGAGTTGAGAAAACACGTATCAGTGAACACTTTCCGTGCCTCAGTTCTCTAAACAACAAATAACTTTTAAGGTTTATTACAAATTACATAGTGGATTCGGCATCAGGCTGAATAAGAGTCTCCTGGAGTGCACATAAGCCGTCATCGCTTCTAAATTGTACAGGTAACAAAATGCATTTATTGTTTAAGTTACCGGCTTATTTGTAACAAAAAACGTTGATTCTTTTGCAAGTTATCTGCCGAAACCTCCAAACTGTATTGAATCTAAAAGCACAGTTAAGTAGTAACATTTCTTCTATTTTTATAACTTACACAATTTTCGTTTTCGGTCAAGATCCGGTGATGAAACTCGTCGTTGAAATTGACACACTAAAGACTTTGATTTAAATCAAAAAGGTAAGAAAATTAAGTACTTGTTTGAGGTGCTCAACCATTTGGTAGGACTTACAGTCGGTTTTTGAATGGTTTTCCTCGGCATGTTGGCCGTGAATCAAGGCTCGAATCGTTAGTGCGTACAACTCGCTATCCATTTCCGTCCGAAAATTCAACTCAAAATTCCCATTATTGAAGCAATCAATTTTGTTTGCATTTGTTTTCCAATCGCTCGTCACCGATCTTGCTGATAAGCGCATTTTTGAGAATTTGATTCATTTGCGGCCGCTTTTTAAGTAGATGGATATTGCGAAAGCAGATGCTCACTTGTTGTTTTCTTGGTCAAATAACCGTTCATGGGAGGCTCGCGATCGACCCACAAGATGCACATTGTACACAAATTCGTCCGCGACTTGCAATAATTGCCGAAAAAACTGCTCCACCATTGTTCGCGCAGTCGGCATTATGCTTCAGCCAACCTCAAATTACATCTCCATAATAATTATGTTATGCGCAGCTGGGAGACGCCACAGCAAGGACGTCGAAGAAACGAGCTCAGCATACCTCGGCGCTCGATCCAACTTAACCGACGCTTGTTGACTTGCGGCTAATCCCTTACTCAACAGACGTTGAAGCGTGAAATCATGCATGGACTGATTTCTTAGTTGCTTGTGTCGACATCACTTACTGTTATACAACCGGACGCGAGAACTTTCCGTCGCTCCATGACCAGCCTTTGTTGCTGGAATTGTTAGCTATTTGTTAACTGATTTCCAATTAACTGTCTGAATGTCTAAGCAAGTGGGTCCAGGTTTTTTGGGCAGACTGTTCGGCAGATGCAAACTTGCCTTTTCTATATGGATTGCGGTGTGGATTGTGGTGCTTCAGTTTGCTTGGCTAGTGGACTCCGTTAGATTGTTAGACACATCTGTCTCTTGCGATCAAAACAACTTCGTACTCCTTCTGAACTTCGATTCTCAATTCCACGGCGTTGTTTACAGTGAAATGGGATATCCAAATTGTGAGTTTTTGGAATCAACTAATCTTTACTTTGAACCTTTAAGGCGTTTACGTAAATGGCACAATGCTTCCACAACGACAATATCAATTAAAGGTTTGTTTTCAATTACGAAAACACACATTCTCGCAATTCAATGTTTTGATGTTTTGATGTTTAGATACCTTTAACTGGTTGCGACACCAGAACAAACGAAGATGGAAACTTTGAAAACGCAATCATCGTTCAAGACAATCCCAACTTCTTGCAAAGTTCAGACAAGAAATACCTTTTAACATGCATCCCTTCGAGCATTCCAATTGGTCCGCAACGGTAATTAATAAATGTCATTTAAACATTAAAACTATTCTTTTAGAGAGAGTTTGATCACAGTTGATTTCGGCGGGGTTACAATTGACAACAGTCACACAACTACAGAAATTATAAGCAACACACTGCCTGCTGGGTCTGCAAATGCCGCTCTAAAGTACAACGTAGAAATTAGAGCAGGCCACAACACCGATTCTCCTGCCTTAAGCAATGCTTTGAACATCGGCGACCCTATTGCACGTTTAAAGTCTTTCAAAACAACTTCTAAACATTAAATTTCCAGTCATATGTTGTTCGGTTGACTAAACCCGTTGCTGACTCTCAAATTGGACGTTGCTGGGCTTCAGACGCTAGTTCAAATCTCGAATTGTCAGATGAAAAAGGTAAGTTTTAAAAGGAGTTGTTTGTTTGAAGAGCTGGAATTACAACTAATCTTTAGGTTGTTCGGTGCAACCGAGAGGAAACATTTGGGGAACTTTTGAACGTTTTGAAACACAGACCGAAGTTGTGTTTATCAACAAGATCAAAGCATGGGCTTTCCCTACAAGGTAGTTAAAGTTTGAGAAGCAATTTCAAGAACTCTTTTCAGCAACGAAGTCAACATTTTCTGCAATCTTCGGATTTGCATGAGCAAAGCTTGTGCTTTTTCGAACTGTACAAACGAGCCTAAACGCAGCAAACGCCACGAATCAATAGGTGATTTATCTGAAGTTGAGACGGTTACAACAAAACTACGTTTCCGACGCCAAACAAAGCTGCCATCCTTGAGTGCAACGGTATTTATTCAAAGTTTTACGATCTAAACACTCCACGTTCAGGACCTTTTGACAAATCCGACAGAGGAGACGTATCAGTTGGTTTGCTTGACGACTTCGCACTTGGCACTAATCGCCTCCTGCTTATTTGTGTTTTTGTTGTTCATTGTTTTGGCTGTTTTCTTGATTGCGCCGCAAAAAATCTGCCGAATGAAACGCTGAAGAAACTGAAGCACCTCTTTTATTTATTGTTTTGGTTGCCATAAATAAACACTTTAGACTAAAGTACTCGATGTAGTCAGAACATTTACATAAACGATCACTTAAAAACAGATCGCAATCTAAGTAACTCTAATTTGCAAGTGAACGCTCGAATATCCAACAAAATCAACCTAATTCTCCACTGCAAATTGGCTTTGCACAAATCGCTAAGATCTGTTGTGTGAACAGGGAGGGTCACTTTTCGGACAATAGGCGCGACTACAATCACGCAACCCGAGATAGATCCGGTCGTTCGTCGACAAACAATGAAGATGAAGTGGTCAGTTAGTTCAGACAGATCAGATCAATCTCATCGATTGACTCAAACAGCAGTCTTCCTTGTCTGGCCAAAGAGCACTTTTGTGTTTGAGGCGAAAATGTATAACCAGACGAAAGGAGAAAAGACGACGAGATCAAGCCGTTAATTATCCCAACAACTCCACTGCTTTTTATCCAGCGACCATAATAATCACGTCTTTTAACAAGAGTTCTACTGCATCCAATGCGCACTATGACCAATCGACTCCACTGGCGATCTGGTGGGCTGGAGGAAAGAAGAGAGGGAGCGTCGCTGGGGATAACAGTTTGCGCGTATCATCAGCGTCGGACTGTCCCAAGGTAGCCACGAATAGCCATAATCTGCGCAGCAGACCGCCATCGGCTGGAGACGAGTTTCACCCGGTTTTTTCGCTGACCACTCGTTTTTCGAATTTTCCGCACTCATCTTCCACATTTCCCGCTTGTCTGTTCACCTTTCCTCTTCAGTACCCAGCTGAACGTTCTGTTCAGCAAGTTTACTTCCAAGTGCTTCCAAGTGATTGGAGGTCTAGCAGAAAGTGTGCAACTTTTTGTAAGTCAAATCTCCGTGATTCAGCGACGTACGGCTTTACGCGACAACCTCGTCGATCTTTCGTCTCCTTGCTCGCGTCTCGAAACCACCAACTTCAAATTGGTTTTTTGAGCAAAATCTGGTTTGATCCGTCGTTGGCGCAATGGCGCAACACCTTGCTTTCCCCACAAGCACCTTGCCGTCCTTCAACGCAGCAGACGGCGCCAAAAAACATAAGTGCCGATCCTTTCACTTTCGTTTGCGCCTTTGGCTGAACACTACAGCTCATAATCTCCTTTCTAATTGCGGCGTGATTAAGCTGATTTCGTGCTTGGAGGCCTTGCGCGTCGCCAGAATGACGTAATCCATAAGCGTTCGCTTTCAGCCCGACCGTGACACACTCCACCTTCATTCCTTTGAGGCACAACAATAGTCATTTCGAAGGCTCATGGGGAGAGACCGGCAATTTTTGTAGACACTTTGTCTGCATCGGTCACTTTTAGGTCTTTTCCCATCGTCAGCAACAATGTCGCATTCAATAATGGGTCAGCAAAGAACGGGTTTCTTTTTGTTCGTCCGGTTGTTCTGCACTTTAGGCATCGTTTCGGCAGTTTTGGACAGCACACGGTAGCTCTTCCAAGCTCACTTCCAACTCCAAATACATTTAATTTAGAAAGTTCACTGTGTTGCGCATGCGTGTTCAAGATCGCGACCAGTTGCAGTTTCTCCAGTCTATTTATTTAAACTCCACACTGGTTTGTTTTTGTGACATCTTGTTGTAAGTCTTTAAATGTTCAGTACGACTTCTGGAAGGAACCCACACAACTCGAGGACACTGCTGACATAATGGTCCGCGAGCCACTACTTGACGACTTTAAAAATCAACTAAACAAACACAACTTAACTTATAAAACAATAATTGACGACGTTCAAAGGTGACCACTTTCAACCAGTGTGAATAATGTTTGTGTTTAGTTTGATTCAAAGACGCACCAACGAGAGTTTAAGACGGAGACCAACTCATTTTGATCCGTCGTTTAGACGAGTAAACTTCAACTTGGCCAGATACCACAGCTTTGCCGATATGATAAACTATGTGAGTCTTACAGACTCGTAGATGTATGAACTGATTGTTTTAGCTTAACGGACTGGCAATCAATTATCCGGATCGCGTCCAAGTGTATGTTTCTAAACTTACTAATCTTAAAATAATTGTTTTTAGTCAGCCTATTGGAACGACACACGAAGGACGACAAATTCCATTGATAAAGGTGGAACTCGTTGATTGATTTTCAATGTTAAATGATAGTTTAGATAGGAACAAGAAACGGTAACACGGCGAAGCCGGCAATTTGGATTGACGGCGGAATACATGCAAGAGAATGGGTAAATTTATTCTGAATTATGCCGAACAAAATGATCTAGGTTTCACCTGCCGCAGTTTTGTACTTCATCGATCAAGTAAGACTTTATCTTCAAACTTCAACATCTTCAAACTGTTCAATTTGTTTAGTTAGTGACTGAATATGACACAAGTCCAGTTATTCGGCAATTCGTTGATCAGCTAGACTGGTTTATTGCGCCCCTAGTAAACCCAGACGGATATGAGTTCAGGTAGCTATATTTTAAAAGTAAATTAAGCCCCTTTTTGTTGCAGTCGTTCAAGCTCCGACCCAGAAACACGTTTGTGGAGAAAAAATCGGTCACCTTTGCAGTGCACTCAAGTCAGCACAGGTAGTAACCATCCTTTTTTATAAAATACGTTTAAATGTTCAGGTGTTTTTACTCCGCCAAGAACTCAATGTTGCCAAGGAGTCGGTATGTTCCAAACAGTGATTCGCGAAATCCAAACGTTTCAGATCTAAACCGGAACTTTGACTGGTTTTTCGGCCAAGTCGGCTCAAGTACTGATCCGTGTTCAGGTCGGTTACAATTGTGTTGTTTTCTAAGCAAATTCCACTTTTAGAAATCTATGCCGGAACTTTTGCCTTTTCGGAGGTTTGTAAACTCTTTAAATGTTATTGACTGGTTAATGTTTAGCCGGAGACTCGAGCAATCAGAGACTTCGTCACCTCACAAAGTGGTCGTATAAAAACATTTTTGACGTTCCATAGCTACTCACAAATTCTAATGTATCCATTTGGACATGCACTCCGAACTTATCCAACGGACGTTGATGACTTGAGCAGCACGGCAATTAGAGCAGCCAAAGCGCTAGAATCAATGTATGGAATAAAGTACACCGTAGGAACAGGTAACTATTATTAACTATGTTTGTATAGATTTTTGCTCAGGTGCCGACACATTGTATCCGGCTAGTGGCGGCTCGGAAGATTGGGCAAAAGGAAGAATGGGAATTAAGTATTCATATGTATGTTTTTAAAACTCAACAACCAGATAAGTTTTGTTAATTGTTTTAGTTGTTCGAACTCAGACCGGATGAAAACGTATGTTTAAAATAAAGGTCTCTTATTCAAAATCGTTTCCAGGTTTGGGACGGCTTTTTGTTGGCGGAGAATCAAATGTGAGTCGGTTTTAAAATAAACACTTACAAATAAATGTATTTAGTCTTCCGACGTCAAGAGAAACGTGGGAAGCTGTTAAAACTATTGCTCAGGTTTGTTTGCAAATCTTATTAAAAGCATTGAAATTCTTTCAGCAAACTCTTCGCTTTGCTGGCGTTAGAGCAGCCTCTGCTGTAAACTTAGTTGTTGGACAACCTAAAAGGGAATGCAGAGATCTTGACCAGCTATGTGAATACTGGGCAAGGAATGGAGCATGCAACGGTGAGTATTGTTGAAAAGCGAAGAAACAAATGAGAATTTCAGCATGGCCAAGTATGGAAGAACGATGTCCGAAAGCGTGTCGGTTTTGTTGAGGTTTTGTTTGTTGTACACTAGTCATGTCTATAAATTAATTCTAATATCTTGTGTGTTACGAAAAACTTTCAAATCAATCGAAATCAAATCGAGCCAGGCCATTCGAGCAGCTGCAATCATCGGTGAAATACCGCAGGCTTTCGGCGGGGAGTCTACTCACAAAAACGAGTGAATAGCGAGTTTCGACGCAGTCATTGTCTGGGTGTGCGCGGAAGGAAGAAGCGATTAGCAACAAATGTCATAACGATAAATTAATGTTGTCGAGCGAAAACAAGTGCGACTTTGTCGGCTGTTCTAATCTCTGCCTGTCTGTGTTAACACATAGAAGCCTCGCCCCGAACTGCCGATCCCCTCCAAACTCGTCGCATAACTCAACACCATTGATGTCGAGAATCCGAATGCCGAAATGTTGGCTGTGCTTGTTGCTGTGGGTGTTCGGAGTGTGCGCTGCTCAATCCGTGAGTGACCGGAAGCCGTTGCGTTACAAGGTCTTGCGTACAATCCCCCACAAACACGAACAATTTGCCTACTTGGAGCAACTGGAGCACAATGCTACCGAGTTGAACATCAACTTCTGGACATCGCCTGTGCGCCTGTACTTTTAGACAAAATACAGTTGTCAAACCAATACAAACATTTAGGAACAGCGCCGTTGATCTGATGTTGCCGACAACTCAACTGGAGCAGATGCAAAAAGAGCTGTTTCGACAAGGCTTGAGTTCACATGTCATAATCAAAGACGTCGAGAAGTAAGTGAGCTTTGGGTTTTTAAAAAGGAGCTAATGTCGTTTACAGATTGATCATCGAAAGGGAACGGAAAATAAAAAAGAAGAATGACTTTAATCGGCGCTTTCGCGACGACGTTTTGTTGGATGAGCCGGAAGCCGAAACCCGTTATGATTTCAGCAAGGTTTTGAGCTTTTCACATTGACTCAATTAGTTGACTAGCAACTTGATTAACAACTTTCAGTACGGAAACTACACAACAATGACAAATTGGATGCGCGCGCTGGCACGTCGTTATCCAAACATCCTCCAGTTCATTTCAATTGGCAAAAGCCATGAAGGACGAAGTATTGAGGGCTTAGAGATCGGGACAAAAAATAAGTCAAAACGAGTCTTTTGGATAGACGGTAGACACTTTATTTGCATATCCTTATTTAAATTAAGTGTTTTAGGCGGCATCCATGCAAGAGAGTGGGCCTGTAGGTTATAATGTTTTAGTCGAAGTAATTATGTTTGACTTTTAGCACCGCATACAGCTTTGTACTTTATCCACCAGGCAACTTCTTTAAATTGCTAGCGTGTTAAAAGAATCTTCGCTTTCAGTTAGCATCACGCTATGGAAGAGATCAAAACATTACAAACTATGTGAATGAAATAACTTTTGTAATTATTCCCTGCTTGAACCCAGACGGTTACGAATTTACTCGTTCTTCGACAAATCCAAATGTAAGTTTTTAGACGTGTCTTTAGATCACAAAAACCTGTATTAATTCCAGGTTCGGCTGTGGAGGAAAAATAGAAGTCCAGTGAGATGTGATCTCGATCAATGGAATAGGCAGCGTTGTTGTCGAGGCGTTGGTAAAATTGGCCAAATTCTATTCAACTAAGTTCTCATTTCCAGATCTTAACCGCAATTTCGACTTCCATTTTGGAGAAACTGGAAGTTCTAACGACATTTGCAGTGAAATTTATGGCGGTCAAGGAGCTTTTAGCGAGCCTGAAGCGCGGTAAATTAAAACTAACTACGTTCAAAAGACTTTTTTAATTTACAGAGCTGTTAGAGACGCAATTTTATCTAACCGTTATCGAAGCCGAATTGATGGTTTCGTTACATTGCATACATATTCACAAATTTGGATTCATCCATACGGCCACAGGAAAGACTCTTATCCGGGCGATGTTCAAGATCTGGTAAATATATATTAAAGCGTTCATTCAATATTTTATTTAAAATGTGAAAGTTTAGTACAATGTTGGCAAACGTGCAACAAACGCATTGAGTAAACTTTATGGCACAAAATATTTGCTAGGTTCTGGCGCCGATACTCTTTGTAAGTTTTAAATGTTCTGTTACACTAGAAACAATGCTTTTCTAGATCCAGCCAGCGGAGGCTCTGAAGACTGGGCAAAGCAAACAGGAGCTATCAAATATGTTTATTTGCTTGAGTTGAGGCCAGATGAGAAAAATTGGTATTGACTTTGATGTTTTCGCTCGTATTTGAATTACTCATTTACAGGGACGGATTCATTTTGGATGAAGAGCAGCTGATTCCAACAGCGCAGGTATAGACCCTTTTCGATGTTTGTTTTTGAATCATTAAATTCAGGAAACTTGGGCTGGTATCAAAGTAGTGGCCGATGCAATCATTCAGCGATCTCAAAACAAAGTTGTTACGCCAACAAATCGTCAAGCTACAAGTGAGCACTTTTTGCACGATTAGAACAAACACTTTTTCATTCAGCCGGAAGCACTGGCCATCTCAAGCAGTACAGATTTGGCGATGGAAGTCCGGGTTCTTGTTATGACATTAGGCATGCATGCAAAAGATGGATTCAAGAAAACGAAAGCCTCTGCAAAACCATACCTATCTTCATGCGAGAGCAATGTGCCTACTCTTGTTCTTTTTGTGGTTGATGTTGCTTTTAAGTTAAAAACAATCGGGTAACTTTATTCTTGACTTTAATTGCTTGTAAATAGAGTTCCGTGAATCTTCGCAACGTTCGCGTTCGTTTTTTTGTGAACTTTGCGGAACCCTAATTTAAAAATGCACTTTGCGAACATTTTTGAGAACATTTGTGGAACTCTACTTGTAAATAAGTGGTTATTAATTGTTGTTTAAAATAAATTAATGCAAAAAGGGAGCTCAACATAGGTTTTGTCAACATATAGCTGATTAGTGTCCCGAAAGATGTAGAGATCATCGCTCCCAGGCTTAGAAAAAAACCCCTGCGCCATCTGGTTGGCAGAGGCCGCGTTCTTCCTGTACGGCCTTGTTTTAACGCAAAACAAGTTCTAAAAATTCCTCCACCTGTTTAAGGCAAAAGGTTGTTGAATTAAACTTCAAATGTAGTTCGAAACATAACTATTCTTTCGCTTAAATTCAAACAATATTCACTAACATTATTGCATTTCACTCTACATCAACATTATCAAACTTGAGACTAATCCAACTCTCAACACAAATCACTCGAATAAAAGAAGCCAACAAGCATTAACAGAATCCTTTAATCACCATAACAATTAACAATAGTTTTATTTCTTCGCCGGCTTCTCAGATTCGGTCTTGTTCGAAGCCAAAACAGCGGCACGACGGAGCACAGCAGAATACGGGTTGAGCTTAGCCATGAGAGCTGGGCGTCTAAACAAGAGAGATTAGCTAAACTCAAATCACAAGATTTGCTTACCGGAGTGGATTGCGGTGAACAGTACGAACAGGCTTCGGCAAAGACTTCGGCTTGACGGCCTTCAAAACATTCTCAGAGTTGATGATGCGCTTGAAGTCCGAGTTGACCATCTTGGGACGCGGCAA
Source organism: Aphelenchoides bicaudatus (assembly GCA_024699845.1). Classification (NCBI taxonomy): domain Eukaryota; kingdom Metazoa; phylum Nematoda; class Chromadorea; order Rhabditida; family Aphelenchoididae; genus Aphelenchoides; species Aphelenchoides bicaudatus. The sequence continues at coordinate 1,744,650 of JAMPIN010000002.1, forward strand.
AACAAAGCCCTTCTTCTGATCTGAGCTGTGAGTCAAAGTGCCAAAGATGGAATCGAGCTTGCGGAAAGCGCTGTCAGTCCAAAGAATCAAACGTCCAACATGACCACCTGGAGCCAACTTCAACAAATTCAACTGAGTGACCTTCTGAACAGTAACGCCAGGAATGTTGCGGAAAGCACGAACCAAACCACCATTGTTGTTGTAGACGATGATCGGACCACGCTTCTGCTTGTGACGACGATTGCGACGCTTACCCTTTCCAGCACGTTGACGCTTCGAAGCATAGACCTGAAAATAGTGGAATAAAGTCAAGACAATCAACCAAATTAACTTACACGTTCAACATCAGCCCACAAGTTAAGACGCTTCAACAAAGCAACGGCTTCCTTGGTCTTGGTGAAACTTTCGATCTTGTCGCTAACAACCAACGGGACCTCAGAAATCTGATCAATGACATGTCCACGAGCTTGAACCAAAGATGGAACGGCAGAAGCAGCAATGGCAGAGGCAACAGCATAGCGACGCTGAGCAACATTCACACGACGATGCCAACGGCGGTAAGTCTTGGTTGGAGCAAACATGCGACCTCCACGGCACATGTTACCGAAAGCACCCTGACCAGAACGATGTGTACCTCCTCCACGAACTCGAGGAATACGAGCGACGGCACGACCAGTTCCCCATGATTCAGCAGAAGTTTGATGACCTAAAAGCGATGAAATCGATAAATTTGGTAAATTTCACAAACCAGCTTTGGTTGAAACAGCATAAGGCTGACGCTTGTTCTTTGACAATTGATCGTGGATAAAACTGACCACATCCGGACGAATAGGAGCCTTGAAGACAGCAGGGAGCTTGATCTCCGTGCCAGTAGGCTCGTTCTTTTCGCTGTAAACAGTAACGGTTGGACGCGCGGCCATTTCCCTTAAATAGAATAGTTAAACTTTAAACGTGGATTATGAAAAGTTGAGTGAACGCAACAAATTAGACAAATAAAGTGAATGAAATCTAGGAAAATCAGCTAAAGCGAACACAAAAAATAGGAAAAATGCAGCGAGTAGGAAAAAGAAAGGCAGCAAAAGTTACGGTAGAAACAAAAGCGTTGCGAGACCTGGCTGGCTTGCGTTTGTTGTCTACTTTCAAATAGCCTTTCAACTGATTGTTTTTAGTTGTTGTTAAATGCTTTTAGATTGCATATTTGAACATTCTTATAAACTGTCTTGTCCATAAAAACAATTTTAGCAGTTGTTTAGTTAGACTTTATTAGAGATAATGTAACCTGAATAGTTAGAATTCATTAAAAACAGAACCTTCCTAGAAAAAACAACTTGATTCTTCAATTCGTCTATAATTTCATTCCACTCAACAAGTTTCTTTTTAACTTCGCATTTGAGCGACGTGGCTTCTGGAAACTTCAAAAGTTAACATCAAATTCGGAATTACACGTTAAAAAGCAGAGGCACTTGGTGACACATTTTAGAACATTTTGTTTATCGAAAATAAACAAATCTGAATTTGCACGCTATTGTGCAGTTATCGTCCAGCTCCAAGCATTTTTAGATTTTACAAAAGTTTTCAAGAGTCTCGAACTCCATAGCTGAGGCTAATTATGTGTTTACAAATAGAATCTCGCAAATGCAAAGTAAACATTATTGGTTTGGCAAAAAAGAATTCACCGGACAACAATTGTTATTGGCTAAAATGGTTGAATAAATAGACAAACACGTGAAATGTTTATTTCGAATAGTTGTCTACCGCAAACAACAATTTCTACAAACATAAACAGTATTTAAAAGAGATGAAAGAGAAGACATGGAACATTGAGTAGCAGACAAGCTATTCCAAAGACTATTGCAATGACTAAGGACCCGTTACAATTATTGTGAGTTGAGAGTTTTCAAAGATGTGATGTATTTGTCGATGGTATCCAACGCATCCGTATCCTTGTACTTCAAACGGAGTCCTTGCAATTTCCCTTGTTGATCGGCGTAGACAGCAAGACGCGCCCCTAACACTTTTGATTTTTCAACAATATCCATTGTGGTCACGCCGACGTTTTCGAGCAACTCCTTTGGACACGAGTGCTTTGCAATTTCATACGAAAGGTAAAATGCTGTCGCAGACGTTTCAGATTGAAGCCATGTAGAAGTGTTGTAGTCAATAATAGCGACGTCGATTAGGATTTTAGCAATCTCGTAACACTTAGCGTGCTCAGGTCCTGGTGGGCTCAAAAGGCGAAGTTTTCGCATAAAATGGCTTGGATAGGTGAATGTCAAGTGGAACTTCAATGCTCGCAAAACCTTAAATGAAAATTGAATATCAAACACGCAAACAGAAGTATTACATCGCGTTCAGCTTTGAACAACTCTTCAATAGTGCAGAACTCGCCAGATAGATAGATAAAGTCCTGCACATTGGGAATCATGATCTCTTCGAATTTAGCAGCAATGAAGATGCACACTAGCCCAATAAGCTGGAAGTTTTGCCGAGTGACTTCCATAGCAACAATAACTCGGTCCAAAATAAGAGTCGCCAAGTAAAAGGTTTCGGCCAGCATACCAAACTTTGCTTGAATCTACAATGTTGAACAGTTAGGCTTTAACATTTTTGCGCCACATACCTGCATTAACCAATCCAACAATATCCCGCGCATTCGACCATCAATTTGAGCATTCTTCAGGAAGTCAGGTTCAAGTCTACGCAGCTTCTCGACATATTGCAAGTAGTTGTCAATGTCGTTTGCAAGCTCCTCAGAAACCAAGCATGAACGCCCGCCATACGTCCGTTTTTTGACTAATGTCTTGGTGACTGGTTTTGGCTAAAATGTTGGAAGTGTTGGACTTTTGATTTGAATAACTCTGCTTACCTTTTCAAAAGTAAACGCCTTACCCACTCCAGTTTTTAGGTTTTGAGGCTTGTCCACCGAAACATTCTTCAAATTTTGGGTTTTGTCGACTAGCGCGCCTTTGACGTTTTGGTTCTTGTCAATGACCGAATTGATGTTCTTTCGCGAATCAACCCGAGTACCTAATGGGCGACGTTGTCCAAGCATGGCTGAAACCTAAACTCTCAACAATAAAGACGTTAAGTCGAATGGCACAAGATAATTAACGAGGGAGCAATAAAACGCGCAAGCTTGCAAGTCGTTTGCGTTCAAAAACCAAAATAGCGCCGAATCTTCTTGGGAAACGGCGAGTTTGGCATTGTAAAGTTTGGTGCTCATTATAACTGCGGTTTGTTAATGTCAACATTGCGAGCTTTATTTTTGAATTCAAACAAATGCCAAAGCGCCAAAACACAGTAACTTGATGCCAACACTTCAATCAGTTTATTAAAAGCGCAAGTTTATCGAACAAATTCTTACGTTTAGACAAGTTGCATTTTGCTTTAAACTAAACAGACTGTAATATTTATGCTGATTTGTACGTAACATTAACCCAATAATCTTTATTAGCATAAAACCTCGATTAAAAATAAAGAAAAAAAAAATAAAAAAGTTAAAAATTATTAAAGGGAAAAAAAATTTTAAAAATAAAAAAAAAATTAAAATTAACCCAAAAAAAAAAAAAAAACCCCCCCTTTTTTTTTTTTTTTTTTTTTTTTTTCCCCCCCCCCCCCCTTTTCCCCCCCCCCCCCCTGCTCTACTTTCGTATTGACTTTTAAACATTACTTAAGGCATTCAAAACATTCGACGAGATCTTTTCAAATCAAGAACACAAAGAAATAACTTATTAAATCTTTATAATAAACAATATCAACAACGCGTGCATTAACAGCTTAGTATTCCCCACGAGCCAACAAACGACGTTGCTTCTTTTTGCTTTCCTTCTTGCTCTTGAGTGCAACTTCTTGCGGCTTGGAGACAACCTCTTTCTTTTCGCACAAGATCAACTCGATATGGCACGGACTCGACATGTACGCTAAAGTGATAAAATTAAATAAGAAAGTCTTTGAAAGCGGTGGACTCACGATTGATTCTGCCATGTGCGCGATAGGTTCGACGACGCATCTTTGCTGCACGCTGTACGACGATGTGCTCAACAACAAGATGATCAACATCCAATCCCTTCATTTCAGCATTGCTCTCAGCATTACTAAACACGATAGATATTAAATGTATATGCAAAATCAACTTACCGCAACAAGTCAAGCAAGTATTGAGCAGATTTGACTGGCCAACGTCCCTGAGTGACTCCCCATGTCTTGGCTTGAGCTTTGCGGCCAACGGTGTGATTGAAGTGACGGAACGGCACGATCTCTTTCTTTTCCTTGACGTTTTCCAAGAAGCGAACAGCACGCTTGAATGGCATGTTCTTCAAAGCACGAGCAGTTTCATGAGTGTTCTTGAAGTGGACGCGAAGATCAGAGCCACGAGCCTTGCATGACTTGGAGTTGTTGTCCGGCTCTTTGCAGTAATGGATTTTTCCCATGGTTCTGGACTGGCCTAAAGATAGAAATCAATTAAATCGCCTTAACATATTAAAAATCAAGAGAAAAGCGTAAATCAACGTGAAAACTCATTGAACCTAACAGTTGTGGCAAAAAGACAAAATTTCCGTGTGAAACACATAACGACTATTGTTTGAACGATTCTTTGCTATAGCAATTGCGGACATGCTATTTAATGATGAGTAATGTTTGGAATGTACCGCATGTAAATTCTTATTCGACAATTCTACATTTCTTCTAATTCATCTGCAAAACTTGTGCGAAGAAGAGTTTCACAAATTGTCGGATTTTACGTGTCCAATTTGTTTGTTGAAACTTCAAGGATGCGATATCTTTTTAAACCACTTATCACAACACGGTAAAATAGTTGAAAATCCCGCTGAAGTCATTGAGTCGGACACCGTTAGAACACAAAGACTACAAACAAATCGATCTAACAATAGACGTCCAGTACCGAATGGTTAGCTTTAAATAGTTTGCATGTTTTAAATATTTCGTTTTTAGCTCCAAAGCCTTTTAAGTGCACAGAATGTTCGGCGTCGTTTTCAAGTAGTGTTTTATATCTAATGACTTGTTTAAAAAAGTTTCCGCACTTTTTCATTTTGATGTGGTTTAAGTATGTTCGACACTGTTCCAGACTGTATTTATGTTTATTTAATAATTCATTTGAACGTTTGAAAGTCGATAATGCTTAAACCACAATCAAAATGAAAAAGTGCGGAAACTTTTAAACAACCTAATATAAAAATATTAGCCAAAAGCAACGCTAAACAACATCTATTAACACACAACCGAGAAGATTCGTCTACATTTAATTGCTCTATTTGCCGAAAGTCGTTTTTTTCACGCTCAGCGCTTAAACTGCATTTCCGAGTGCATTCAAATGTTTGCCCTTTCAAATGTGAATACTTTGGGTGTTCGGAGAACTTCAGGTAAATATTTTGAAAATAACTAAATCAGTATTTACGCTTAAGGACGAAGAAGCTAATGAAAACGCACATCAAGCGTGAGCATTTTGGAATCACGACAACAAATAAGCGGCATTATTCTACATTTGAAGCCCAACGAGTCATTCAAAAGTTGGCAGAACTAACTAGCAAAAAGGCCATGAACGAAGAGTTGCCACTTAAAAAGTCGGCGAATTCAGCATTCAGTTCTCTGCCTATACGACGTCAACACGAGCCCGTTGAACGACAGCGCCACTTGGGTCGAGCTTCTTTGGACATCAGCCAGTTTCCTCCATTATATTACAATGCAAATTGCATGCAGGTGAGCTGTTTATTTACAAGCTTTCAAGTTTACAACCTTTTTAGATCCAACCAGCAACTAATATGATGCCAGTTAGAAGATCCGCTGATTTTCTGTTTCCCAATATGTACGGTTATCGGAACAATTGATCTCTTTAATAAGTCTTTCAAATGTACAAAGTAGACAATAAAATTAAAGCATAAACTGTTTATAATAAACAACATATAACAACAATGAACATTGAACAATTTAACTTAAGTGGTTTCCTTGTCGTGACTACCGTTTTGCTCGCTCTTTTCCTGATTTTGTGGAGCTTTGCATTCGGACGAAGACGACGAGCAACTTTCTTCGCGTTGTTTGGAGACAAGCGTAATTTTTGAAAGTCGTAGATATGCAACTGGGGGATCTTGAACAACACCGTTTTCTGCGTGAAGAACAGCCTCGCATAGATCAACTGATAGCCGGCATTCGTGTAACGGCGAATCCAGCACAAAACTTTCATATTCGCCGCCCTCTCCACAAATATTCAATTGGAACTTTTTGTTGGCCTCAATCAACGATTCTCTTGCCTAAAAAGAGCGTTAAGCTTTAGAAACTCAAACAAAGCAAACTTCTTTCAACGTCATTCCTAAATGCTTTGTTGTTAGACCTGCTGCTGCTACTTTGATGATGATCGCTTCGATTCCTTCTTGAATCATGCCGTCGTACAACTCTTGTTGATCACGTCCCCATAAATAGCATAAAGGTTTGAGTCTGAGTCGTCGGCACACGTTTTCAACACGATCTTTCTGGTAGTTACTGAAAATTGCACCGACCGAAACGCCTTCGATTTCTGGGTTTTGAACTTGAATTGTACTGAAAAGAATAGTCTTTGAAACATCCAGATTAGTTATTCAAGAGGTACCTGAGTAAAACGTATAGGTCTTCAACCTCATCATTGGCTTCGTACTTGTATTCCGCGTTGATGTTTTTGGGGGTTCCGGTGATTTCTTTTCGGTACAAAGGTAGTTGCATTGCGGCAGCCATAGATTTTATGGCTTCTGAACCAACAGACTGGTACCTGAAAATCAAAACTTTTCAAACGTCTAACAACATCCACTTACATGTATGAATCAAGTTCCTCGGTGCCTGCTGGCGGATGCAAATTTGCCAAACTAAACATTAAATTAAACATTAGACTAAACATATTGCTTCGGCCGAGCTCTTACCAAACGATTTCATGGCCGTCACGCTTTGCAAGCAGCAAGTTGTAGCAACTGTCTTTGCCACCCGAAACTAAGCCGACAATCTTCATTTGTCTAAACAATTACTTTATTCAACACAAACACCAGCAACAATTATGAATGCACAAGGAATTGCAACCTCAAGCCGGATAATTCGTTCTCCCAAAAAGTGTTTATTTAACAACCAAAATGGAATAGGTCATACAATCTACCGTAAATAGAAGTAAAAGCAAAACTATAATTTACTGACATGCTGAAAACCAGTATCAAAACGGACATTAATAAGGCTACAAAGAACAAAGCGCAGAGAACTATAAATTTACGTTAGAGTCGACATTAACATCAGACGCCGAAAAGATAATTATTTGAAGAAGCCCCGGTTTTAATGATAAACAATTGAGCAAACGCACGAGTTAAACATTCAAAGGCCGCAACTGCGAATAACCTCAAAGATAAACTGCTTTTCCGCAAATAAGTTCCTAATGAATAAAGTTGTATTAAGAGAAGTATCCCGCATCAGGTGATGTTCCTACATTTTGAAGTTGACGGCAATCAAACACTTATTCCACGTAGACGTTAACGACAATTAAACATTTATTTCCAGACGTTTATGACAAATCTAAAAACAGTAATTAGTTTGATAGGTTTGGGTAAAAGCTTACAAGAGTAGTCGGCAGCAGTCGGTCGAGCCTCCAAATGCTCGCGAGCGAACTGAACGTACTCTTCGTGCTTTTCTAAAACGAACACATTAAGTGGAGTATTGTAACGATTGTTACCTTCAAGTTTGCGATTCAACACAGTCTCGTACTCGTAACGAAGGCGAGTTTCTTGTTCTTTAAGAAGTCGCTCGCAAATCAATTTGACCTAAACAAGAAGGGAATAGTCACCGATTGAGAATATTCAAAGAACTCACTTGGTTCATTGAGAATTGAGGCCGCTCGTAAAGTTGGTTGATGAACTTGCGCTTCATTGGAGAGTGCTGTTCGCTCTCCGAATCACTGCCAGACTAAAGCAAAACAGTAGATAAACTTGGCAATTAAGGACTTACAACTGAAGAAACCGGTGAAGATCCTCCGCAACGGTAAGCTGTTGTGTTGGTCGAAGAATTTGCAGTTTGTTCTTGGTTGTCGCTGTTACGTCGAGGAATCAATCGTCGTCGCTTCAAGTAACGCACTTCCGCTTGCAGATACTTTTCCAGTTGGTTGTTAGAGAGCTGGCATCTGCCTGCAACCACAGAAAAAGGTGATTCGGGCTCAGAGTTGCGTGCATTGGCAAACCCGTTTGACGAGTTTGGGCTTTGACCCGAAGGCAATGAGGCGGCCAATGTTCCTGAAAGAGATGATTTGTGTTTGAACTGCAAGGACATTGGCATGTCGTATAAACTGTCACTTACCAAGCTGAGGTCGAAACGGCGAACAGTGTGTTGGTCGAGAGCGCTTGGCTTCCACACCAGCATCTGGGCTCAAATAAGCCTCGTAGTCGTGAGGTCGCTTCAAAGAAAGTCCGCACGTCATTATTCCAGGCCTAAACGCGAGAAGTTAAACTGAGAAAACGAAAGCAACGCGCTGAATCGAAAATAAAAAGCAAGGTCAATTCTCATCACGTTTTAAAATATCGATTGTTTCGAAAGGCCTTTCAACAGTCACGCTTGTTGTGGTCGAGTCCGAATTCCGATGGAGTGCGTTGAAAAGAATCTCATTAAACAAATTGAAATGACACTCGGTGGATAGAGGCCGAATATGGACTCAGAAAACCAACACAAAAAGCTATCGATTCCACCAGACACCGAATGAGCGAGCAGCCGAAGAGAGCGTCCTTTCGCAAGCCATACACACAGCATTAAAAAGACACACACAAACATTCTGTCCGAGAGACCACTTACTGGTGCTGCTTCGCATCTGCTTTATGGCATTGTTCGCACTTCGGTTTGCGTAATTGGATGCGACTCACCTTGAAAGTACCCAACTTTAATTTACCGCTGTTTGTAGTCTCTTTATTGCCGTTTAATCTTTAGTGCTCGCGTCTCCGTGTTTAACATAGGAATTTTGTGTTTATTTATTATTTATGAGTCTTTGCGAATGCCTTTGAATGCTTTTGAATTTCAATGTGGAAATAAAAACAATCTTCGAAAGCAACGAGACTTTCAAAAACTTTTCGATTTAACTTGAATGTCGCAACAAATTAGTGAATTGGTTGTTTGTCGAGTTTTTTACACCGAACATAAATTTGCGCCACACCTTCAACCCACTTTGAAGACAATGGCGTAAACATGTATTGGAATTCTATTCAAATTGCTTGTTCGCTGGAAATCAAGTATTCCATGCCGAGTTTGGCTCCGCGCATTCTGCATTACCCTTTTGACCCTTTTGGCTGTGCAAACCATAAACTTGCGGCCGATTGGTCCAAATGCTTTTGCTCTAAAATGAAGACTTGTCAAGAATCTCTTGGTGGACAGCAAAAGACCAAATTGCCCGACCTCTCTAAACAAATGCCAATGAATTGGAGGGTTTGGAAGTTTCGGCGCACCCTCTTCTTATTATAAGCCGCTATTATTTATTGGAACACGTTTGGCGCACCGATGGCAGCAGCTCGTTTTTCGTCCCAATTTATGGAGTCCGTTTGCTTGTTAGGCCAAGCTAATTGCCAAATGACTTGGGTTTTATTGTTGGGCTCTGCTGCGTCAGCGCAATCGCTGACTGCTGGCAGGCGCTTGGTGGGTTACTTGTGGGCCCGGATTTTGCATAGCTGTCATTTGCTCTGTGGAGTGACGTTCTCGCATCTGCTTTTTGTTGTTTTCGCTTTCCCATTGTCAACTTAAAATCCTGACTGATCGAGGCGGCGCGTCTCAGCCTCCTCTTTTATTTCCAAACTTTGAGCGTTCCTTCCCCCGTTTGTTTGTTGTTTGTCCGCAAAGAGGCCGGCTTCCTGCTAATCGATTCGGTTCGGAATGAGTAAAACCCGGCGTAATCGCGCTCTTGTTTAGTTTTAATGTTTAGGAAGGAATTAATTTCCCTCCCAGATACACTTTTTTGGTCGTCGAGCGGCCGTTTCCTAGCAAAGCAAAACACCGGCGCATACAAGCGGGAAGCGCTCATTTTGCATAACATTTCGCACCTCTAAGATTAACCCATTTCCAGGATCGCCGCCTCTGATGGCAAGCGCCGAGCATCACAATGAGCATATGCATATGAAAAGGTACTCTACCCACGCTTTAATCTACTAACCTTTCAACAATCAGCCATTTCATGTCTATTGTTTAGGGTTTCGTTCGGGCCTGAGGACGATGTTAAGTTGTTTGTCTATGAGGACGGTTACGCAAATTCGACTTCTGCCAACTTTCAAACACGCCGGTCTACTTCTCCACCGCTTGACAAGTAATTTTGCGTTTTGCTTTGGGTGCGCATTTCATTCATCCTCTTGCCCAGCTTACGCAATCAGCACGCTGCTTATGATTTCTCAGACAAATTTATATTGTGTGTTTTGCCTTGACGATTATGCGCCTGACAGGTCGTCTTCTTTGACTAGCGCTGCCACTTGTTGCTCTGAATGCGTGTAGTGACGAAAGAGTTGCGTCGAAATCCGTGTCTTAATTTCGCCTAATTAGTGCCGGTTTCCACTATTGTGTGAAGGCCATTTCGGAGCGTTTAATTTGATTTGGGTTGCCAGTGTCGATCAATGGAAGGAGTGCGTGTCCGAATGGCTAGAAAGGCCTGGCAGAGAGCCGTTTTGAATCGAGTTAACGCGCTCTCCATCCACTTGTTGGTCGCACAAAGGGGACAGGATCAATGTTCTGGAGGGACCGACTCACTGATATGGCCAGCGCAATTGTTTCGGTTCGATGCGCTGTAGTGGCCAGCACTTGCCGTCGAATCCGAAGAATGTTGTTTGCTTCGTGTTCATGGCGCCGCTGCTCATGTTTGGAAGAGAAACACCCATTTGGTGGTCCAGCATTCGACCACATTGCGGGCAAATTTGCTCCAGCACAAACCGCTCTCGGCCAGAGCAAAAAACCCTTCGTGGACTCTGTCGCCATTTGGCTTTGTTGATTCAATCCGGCCTTGCGATTCGAGTGGATTTTTCGGAGGTTCATGCCCTGGCTTTCGGCACGCTTGGTTTAATAAGTGGGAAGGGCCACGGGGATCTTGTTCGATGTGTTCGCTGTGCACGCGTCTTTGAGCATGCCATAACTAACTAAAGGTTGCAATTTTAGCACCCTGAACAAAGTTCGAGTCACCAGTGAGGAGGCTGAATTCCCACGGCCGATCTCCCCACCCGCTCAATTGGAAGAGTTGCCCATACAAGCAATAAGCCCTCCACTTCCGTCGTTAGTAAGGTAACTTTTACAACGCCTCTTTTAAACTCAATTAATAATGCTTATAGACGAATGGAGCACGAAGCAGACAATCCCTTTCGGCCAGAAGAGTCACTTTATCATGAAGTAGACCCTATTGTAAAAGCTTACAGTAAAAGACCGTTCCCACCTTCTCCAACTGGATCTCCAATCCCTCCGGCCGATCTTACGCCAATCAAGAACGGCAGGCACGTAACATTAGACAACAGTAGTGTGACTATAATCGACGGTCCTCACAGAGCGTCCAGCCAATCTCCCAATCACAATGCAACAGTCACTACCTTCGACACAAGTACGCCTCAGAAACAGAACATGCTTCGACAGCAAGGCAACGGTGCTCAAGACAACAATCTTCCTCCGCCCAAGCACGACGCCGAAGTAGTTCATTTGGACGGGAAGAAGAAGAAGTGTGCATGTTGCAGCATACAATAGTCGACTGTAGCATAATCTCCTTTCAACAGTACAACGTCTCTTCGGCATGGTTGTATTCCGACTGGCTCTTACTGGGAGTCCAAATAGACAAATCTCTTAAACGCCACTTCTGCCCGCCTCGACGTGCTTTTTGTTCAATACTTACTGGCTTTAAAATACGCAACTTCTTCCTGATTTCTCACTGTGCCTTGCTTTACCATCCACTCATTTTCGTCCACCAAACATGAAATTTTTATTGCGTCCGGAAATTCTTTTATGGTTGTGATTTTCCCACTCTTTACGAGCCTCATTGTCCAAATAGGTTGTGAAACTTCGTGCAAAGTTATTAGAATCCATGATAACATTAGTTGCTTGCATAGCGTCTAATCTACAAAACGTAAAACGTCTAAACTTTTAATCTTAAAGCGCTAACACTAATTTTCGCATTTTGCGGGTGTCTCGAGGCTTGGGGTCATTGATTACCGGTATTCTCCTTAGACTTTCCCTGTCTCTCTTTGTGCTTCTTCTACACGCTGTCACATCTGTCCGATTAAGTTAATTTGTTTGTTCGTATTGAGTTAGCTTTCCACCCTTTTCATTAGATCCGCTATTCGTTTCGTTGGTGTACAGCTTTTAGCACATAGTTGGATTGGCGGAAGCGTTTGTTATTGGTTGTGAATCAATTGTTCGAGCTTGTTTGAGTTTTCCGTCAATCCACTTCTGCAGTGATTGTCCGCAGCTTAAAACCTAGCGTTGTTTTTGTTAATTAATTGCATAATAACACGAACCGAAATAAATCTATTGAATGCTTTGTTGCCTTCAAATGAATCGAGTGCTTTATTGCTTTCAAATAAATTAAGTATAAATTAACGCCAATTAGGCGTAAAGCGGATCATTCAGGCGGCAACTAATTGTTTTGGCAAGCCGACTACCTACCAATAGATAATCATCAATTAATGCAATGGCAGACGCTGTCGACAACATGGTTCCGTTGTTTGCGAGAGGTTCCGTTATTACCCAACTGTCCATATTGTTTCCCTGAAAACACTCAATGTTGAACATCAAAGTAGTTCCTTACTTGAAATCGAACACGCAGAACATGCGAGGCACTTGGAGCTTGAAAACCCGAGAAAACTACATTCAAGAGTTGATGTGTTATTGGATGCGAGGTTAGCCAAATTTCGTTTGTTGATGCTTGGAAATACAGTTGATCTGGCCCGCTCATCAAATTGATTTGTGTCTGTTCAACTAAAGCCATGTCTTGTCGCACATTAAAGATCTTTATAGTCTGAAATTGTGCACTCAGTACAAATGTGCAAGATTGGCTTCTTACCTCCGCATTTGTCAATGCTACATAAAGCCGTCGCGATTTCTGGTCCCAAAAAAGCCCGTTTGGCGTCTGTGCACTAAATTTGTCAAATAAATGACTGTTTTCGGCTTTTGGGGACTTTCAACAAAAGACATTTTACATTCGTCTCGGATTTGGTAAAAACTTCGAGCCAAAAACTCACCTGGCCAATGAAACAACTTTCTTGCCGTCATACATAAGCAAAGAACCATACTCGCGCTGAGTGATGAATTCGATAAATTGAAGCCATCGGTTTGACCAACGGAAGACATTGCTCACTAAGAAACGTCCAGCTCCGAACACAACAATATCTGACAAACTAAAAATATGTATGTATTAAATTATTGTAGAAGTTATTTGCCTGGTAAAACTTGGATCTTCAACAGTAAATTGATGCAGAAGTCGTTGTTCTTTTGGCTTGAATAAAAATACTTCTACTCTGTTCGGCTGTTGGGAACGAGCGTTTATTATGTACAAATACAGTCGGAACTTCTTTTGTGAAATTGAGCCTTCAACATAACTTCCGATTCCCATCGGCGTAAAGTCCTGAACACGTTACTTTAGTTGATTAATTTGAGTGGTTAAATGCGGTTACCTTCAAAAGCTCATCACTTCCGCTTATTGAAAGCCGGTGGAATTTTAATTTTCCCATTGCTTTAATGAATGCTTCGTCTTGTTGTGGCTTTTCAGCCGCCGACTGTTTGAATTGTTGTTTTGGCTGCTTTTGGGCATTGCTCTTTGGGTATTCAGTGAAATAAACACCGGCATTATAGGTCGAATTTGTCATTCTTTTAAATCCATCCGAAGCAAACAGATAACGCAACGGCTCAACATTCTCGAAATAAGCAGCTCCACCGTCGGCTTAAAACAAACAAAATGTTAGGGAAGCTTTTAAAATATTGTTTTGAAGTTTTCGAATATGTTCAAAAGTGTTCTTGTTTAATTCTACAACTTAAAAAGTTTAGTAAAAGTTGTGTTAGTCGAACAAACAGACAAACTTTTTCACTTTCTACTTTTTGAACGTTGTTAAACTTGATGACTCATTATGATATTTGACAATAAACATTAAAAGTATAGTTTCAACCGTTAAAATGTGTTCGAAATAACCGGTGCTTTTGAAACCACAAAGAATCACTTTCAACTGTTTGATTACTAATTCAAGCGCCACTTGTGTTAATTTCAAATTGCAAAAGGTGTCTGCGAGCACGAGCAAAACAGATGACTCGACTTCATGCGCTTATTTTTATTTTTCGTTTTGGTTCATTAATTCAAAGCGTACCCAGTTCTTCGTGCAGTCGACATCGTCCTGGTTTGTGGTTGAATACGTGCTTGTTTGAGTCGAGCAGTAGTCTAAAAAGTCCAACTAATTGCTTATACTAATTACTTCCCATGCTTACGCGGTTCGAATTACAATTGCTGACACGACTGTGAACAGAAGAATAAATGGAAGTCGACGGAAGCTCTCGATGGCGATAAACTTGACTGGTGCAGACGCCAAGGACCACATTTCCAGAGCAGACTTTGGAGCAGATCTTGGAGAACGTTGAATGGTTATAGTTTTGAACTGTTTCAGTTAATTCATAGTGATTGTTGTGCCAAACAATAGGTGGACTTGTGGCCGGAACAAGTCTCTAACAACAATGGTTTTGTGGCAAGTCGAAAGCATGCTCATGACGGCAATTTTCCGCTCGCCAATTTTTTATTCCGTTTCGCCACACTCGCCGACGTTAGCTGAATTCTAGGCAGCGCGAACAAAGCCTGCGGGTTCGTTTAACTATCTTCCATGGGCCTCTAGTGGGCACAACCTTTTGGTCTTTTTGTTTCGATGGCCCAATGGGACGACGGACGGTACGCGCCGTTTAAACGTTCGTCTCCACTTCTATTCGACATCTTTACTCGGCACGTTTGCCACCACTTCGGCACTGTCCCGTTTCTTCTTAACTTTTAATTCCTTGCACTTTTTATCCGCCGGTGGAATTGTAGAGAATGCCTCGTTTTAATTGAGAACATTGATGCACGCCTCAGTGGTTTTATAGTTTGGCGAATCGAATTATCATGGAGGTTTGTTTTCACACGCTGCAAGTTTAGGGCGCCACTAAGTTGTTCTTGCGGCCACACATACTTTCACGAGGCAAGAGTGGAAAATCGATGAAGTTGGCGTTCCTTCTTTGTTGGATTTGCGTATTTGGCTCCGTCGAGAGTTTGCCAACGGAGAGCGGATTGTTGGCTAGTCTTTGTTTCGTGGCTTTCGAGTTTGCATAAGCCGTGCGCATTTATGTAGGATTTCAAGTTTGTTTTTCAGGCTCTCATCTCCCCTTACCAGCGCCTCAACAAATTCTGTGAAGCCAGCTCGAAAACCATTCGAAAAAATGGCCTCATTTATTATGAAACAGGTTTAATACTTTTGTCCCATATCTTGAACCCGCACTCTGCTTATAATTGAATTTGCCTCGCTACGGTGTCTTTTTGCCTACAATGCACAAAATTAATTTACTTTTATTTTTGTTCGCTCGCTTGGCAAAATTGTTCACACCCAAAGGCAGAGTGCTTGCTTAAGATGTGAGGCAAACGCGCAAAATTCATTTCAGATGGTTGGCAACAAGGTCGACGAGTTAACCAAGGGCCTTGGTGGTGAGGAAGGTGAGAAACCCGAAGGAGGCGAAGATCCAGAAGTCATCGCTGCACGACAAGAACAGGAAGAACGACGCAAGGAAAAGCACCGAAAGATGGAGGCTGAACGTGAGAAAATGCGAACGAACATTCGCTCCAAGTGAGTTTTCAAAACACTTCTTTCTAAACTTCATCTATTTCAGGTACAACATCCACAAGAAAGAAGAAGGCATGCAATTGGATATCGGAGCTGATGGCCGAATCGGCGCTGCACGCAAGAAGACGCCCGAAGAGTTGGCTGCTGAAATGAACGCCGAAGACGACTCGATCATCGGACAATTGGGCCTTACTGAGCAAGTCGAAAAAGCGAAGACAGCCATGACCGGTGCGTTCGAGTCCGTTAAAGGGTTTCTTCCATTCGGCAAATAAGCAATTTCTTGTCTGCGTCGTGAGCTTGCCAAGTCTGCTAACAACAAACTTGGAAGCTCGAGTTCTCTCATTAAGTTCATTCCACCAAACTTTGTTCGCTCCGTGTAAATACATTTATTTTGACATTATAACGGTGACACACTCCTCCACTGGCTGTAAATACTCTTTTGGTTAACGAACCCCAAAATAGATTTCTATGTAATTTCTATGCAACATTTAAGAAACCTTTTAATGACAACTCTTTGCACAAACAACTCTAATTGGCTTCGTTGCAAAGTTCTCCACTCAATAGATGTAGGATTTGGATAGTCGTGAGATTCACTTATTGCCAGATTGTCGTGTATCTAATGTACGCCAGGAGAATCTGAAATTAACTCATTTATTGCATTTATTAGTTCTACGAATAAATCTATCTTACATTGCCGAAAGCTGAGTTGTTGGAACTTGTCGGTAAGCAATCGACGGAATCAAACACTGAAGTGAGTTGAAGACTAGCTCTCTGAATTCTGGATTTAAAAACGCGTACAGAACTGGGTTTGTGACAACAGTGATCATCGCCATGCTGCAAATTAGTGGAGTTTGCGTATAAACGTGGATTAAAGAGCTCACCAATGACTGAACAGATTGACTAAATAAGACAAATCAACTCCATTGGGCAAACTCATCAGGCCATAATCGATATCGAATTCAGTGATTAGTGCAACAATTGTATGAGGCAGGGAACTCAGGCCAAAGATGGCGACCATACTGACCAAAATGATTGTGACGCGTCTCTTCTGTCTGTTAACTTTGCGTCTTTGTTCAATTAAGTTTTGAAGCTGTTCGGATTGCTGAGTTTCACCGCCAGCTGTAGCCGCCAAAACGCATAGTTGTTGTGCAATTGTTTCCATCCGATTAAAGGATCGTTTGCGCAAGAAAGCAAACAACTAAATTGCGTTCTTAGAGCGTCTTTTAAAGATATTAAAGACTTACAGCTTTGTAGCAAACGGTAATGATTGTAAACGGAATAATTGCTTGGAACATTAGAACAACAATGGAGTAGGTGCGTTTTGAAAGCTTTGATGGCCACTTTAAATAATAAACTGTATAGTTTTTGCCGAGCAATTGAAAGTTATACCTTCTCTGTGCAGAACTCGCCGCAAATGTTTTGGCGCTTGTAGTTCCGCAGACGCATGTGATAACTTAACATTAACAATGTATTCCAGTACTGCGTGTAAATTGAGTATAACTTACACATACGGGAAAGAAAGTGCCACAGCGATCAAACAAAAGACATAGTTGATTCTAATGGCGTTCTTTTTAGTCAGATGCTTATCTAAATGTGCTTTGTAAGGAATGTTGTTTGCATTTCTCAAAGTTACTCGGATATAGAACCAAACTACAGTAGCGATGAACAGCAATTGCACATAGATCAAAAGAATGGATGAACATGGCAACTGCTTGAATGCCTCCGACAATTCGGCACAAGAAAGAGCCAAAATACCATCGCTAAAGTTGTTTTGATTTAAAGAAAAGAATAATCTGTATTTAATTACAAAAACGGAAAGTAATCTAGACGGTGGGTGGGAACATTTAAAACTTTAATATTGGTCGAATGCATTGGCAAAAAGTACTCAGCGCCATGCCAACCGATGCGAGTTCAAACATTCGCGCGACAGAGTGAACATAGAAGTGACTTTTGTGGACATTGTTATTTTACCGAATTCCACATTTAAACGAGTTTTAGAAGACGGGATGTCCGCAACATTGGTACAAGTCTTAGTTACTATTCTGGACTTTCCGTTACTTTTATTGGCCATAAGAAAGGGGAGAACGTTTTGTATCTTAAAAGTCCGTGAAAGTTTCTATTACACTTCTTCCTACTGAGACATTAATTAGCCATTTAAGCTAGATCGTTCCACAAACCTTAAATATGTGCGTGACGGGCGTCAATCTAAACATCACTTTTTAAATGCAAGTGTTGTTTTTGAAGACACTTACGAAACACTTAACAAGCAGAGAATAATGTCTGCCAAAGCCAAATTGATAATGAATATGTTCTGAACTGTTTGCAAGCTTCTGTATTTGAACGTCAAGTAAATTATAGCAGCGTTTCCCAAAAGTCCAAATATAAATATAAAAGTATAGACGCACGCAAAGAAGATGATCGATACCCAATGTGAACTTGGATCTGCAGCAGTTGTTATTTTAAGTTGGTTGTTATTGTTACCTTTGTTGAGCTCATAGTAAGCTTGACACTCCGTTACGTTCACTTCTGTAAAGTTTTGCATGTGTTGCTGAAATTAGACGGTCATTCAAACTTCTTCACTCGAACTCACACTTTATGGCATCAAACGGCAAGCAAACTGGACAGACTGAATAAACTGGATGCACAACTGAAAAGCTCATGGAGGTGAACATTTCGGGAGCATAGATAGATTGATGTCAACGAATTTGCCAGAACTCCCGCGTCTAAATGAAAAATTAATAAGCAAATTGAACAAAGCTTTTCAGTTAAAGACGGTTCCGCTTGTCCGCCCCAACATTCAGTTTCATTGAGTTTGCGCGCTGTCAACTCAACCAGCAAATGATTTATGAGTTTTTGAGTAATTAGTGTGCTGTTTTCAAAAACTCGGCCTCAAACTTTTTTAGCAACGGATACAGTTCGTTTAACCTAATTTGAACTAAACTAAACTTAATGTGTTACGAAAAACAACAAAAAAGGAACAAGAAGTTGCGTGTATTTTTGAAGTGCCACGTAGAACGCAATTGCTTTTACAGCGTTGCAGTGGCCTTGCAATAAGAATTTGGCTAATTTCTTTGCTTCTTGCTGATATCTCCAGGCATTCTGCAAACCATTTATTTGTCTTCCAATCAAACACAACAATTGAATAGAATATAATTGGGCCCGTTTGGGTACAACATAAAAGAATAGAAATCGGATTGGCACAGATCGGATTGACAGGGTGTCGCGTCCACAACAAGCGGACTTTTATATGATTGAATGTGGGAGACACGTTTCGCAAAGAAGAATACTATGCCGAGCGGAAAATACACGTTCTATTCACGAAATAGGGTTATTAGACTTCCAACCTGCGGCAAAGGTTCCGAGAATTTACACTTAGTTTGTGGCCTCTGCTCAGCCGGTTAGTCATTCGGTGAGAAAGTTGATGGGAACAGGAAACGGGAAAGAAGCTCGTTTTGTACAATGATTAGTGGCCGAACGCGTCAAGATATGTTAAATGGATAGGATCGATGTGGGAAACGAAAGAGTAATTACACGATGCGGCTTAAAACCGGTGTCAAATAAACTGCGTTGGATGATAAGTGAATGTCGAATATGCGATCTATTAAATCAGCAAAAGCACTTCTTGAATTCGGTTGCGATTCGTTAAAATATCAACACCGTGGTCCAGATAACGCAACTCGTTCAAGTCCAGAAATCGTCGATTTGACAGCTAGCATTTGCTTACGCTGGTCCAAGTGACCGTGCTGAAATTGTTCTTGTTGTTCAAAAAGTATTTTGTGGACTCACTTTGATCTTCTCCACCATGAATGCGATTATTAAAGCCCATGCTTTCCGTACAGTTTCACTTCGGCATCTTCGGTCGCCCCATTCTAATGTGCAATCAATAAACGTTTCAGCAACCTAAAATCATAAAAGTGAATTTTGAAAGACTTTTGACTATTTTGTAAGCAAACAACTAAGACTCACCAAATTCCACAGCTTGCCTAAAAATATAGACAGTTATTTGGGTTCCAAAAAGAAGCAAACTTACTCGAAAGTTGGCCATTTAAAACCTGTGCATGCGCTCTTCCAATTCTTTCTAGCTGCTCGGCCATTGCGTCCAAGTTGTCCAAATTCTCAACGATCTGATCTATCAATTCGCCCATAGCTTTTGCGTGAAACTTGGAGAAGCTGTCGTGATTTGGGAAATTCTTCGGAGGTACCGTGCGTCGAAACTGTTCTTTAAGTTTGGGATGTTTGAAAAACAGTCGATGGATGACTGTTTCTCCAATTACTGTAGGCCCTTTGCTCATATAAACTTGGCGCCATAGAGTTCGAATTAAGTGAATTTGAGCCATGCTCAGTGGAACCAGTGTTGTCGAAGCTCTTCGTCCGCTTACACTTTGAACCAACTAAAAATTGACTTGTTTGTGAGTTTTAAAGAAGAACTTTAAAAGGTTTAAATGACAACTTTAAATGTTCACCTGAGTGTTACTTTGTCTTCGTTGTTGTGCGGCCAATGACATTCGTCTATTGTCAGTGTCTGAATTTCCTCTACGTGCTGGCAGTGGAGAATATGCGCCGCCAGATCGTCGTCCGTCTGCCGGAGAAGACAAAGCTAAAAAGTTTTCGCATTAGTTTGCACGGCTAATTCTGAACTTACTTGTTGCTTCGCCAGACATTCTAATATCTTCCTGCGAGTCGGCAAAAAGCAATGTAGTAGAAGCGTTCGGATCTTCGGTTGATAGCGATACCTGCAAAAATCGAACGGATCATTTCAAGGACCTTGGCCGTTTGCAGAAAAAACACAGCAAGGAAACACGTTGGACAGCAAACAAGTCTGAGAGCGCGTCAAATATACGACACTTTTGCCACATCTTTGTGGCATACTAAATTGGATTGCGAATCGAGTGTGCTTGGAGGGACAAATGCGAAGACAAGTTTGATTTGTAGCAAAGAGAACTGACTTTTAATCTCGACTAAAACCTTATGTCTAAACCGTATGTCCCAAGCAGCGAGTGATTTAAACTTGATTGTAAAACAACCGAAGAATGGAAATAAGATCTGCAATTGGGAGCTCAACTAATCCATCGAAATGTCCCAAACTACGAAACCTGTTTGCTGAATCAAAGCGCAACTACGTAAAGACAGGCGTGGCATTAGGATGTGCACGTCGTTGAGCCGAGCCAGTTGACGTTTTGGTTTGCACAGTTGTTGGAAAGGGAACGCAATCCTTTCGGTTTGCACAAATAGCCGGCCAATTAAGACAATGGGATAAAGTTCGGGGTTTAGGTTTTGGTAAACAGTGAGAGGTAAGCACACGTCGGATCCGGCCCCGAAGCCAAGGTAAACGGAGTGTGGCGTAGAATGCGCAAAGCTGAAATTCTATCCGAAAATGGCTGCTAGCAAACAAAGAGTAACGGTTTAGAACCGTCGCTCAAAAGTTTCCATTGCTCTGCACCGCTGCTCAGCGCTCTCCAAGTGCTTCGACGAAGATTAGTCGGAGATGTTCGTCGAAGGGAATTCCCGTGTTGAGTGAAAGTGTATTCGAAGAGCCGCTCTGTCAGGCTATGTATTATGATGAACTCGTAAAGTGGATGAAAAGGAAAGGTCAGCCAGTGCTTAGGATGAGTTTGCGACGGAAGGCTTATCAAATGTGCCAACGAAATAGAGATGCATCTTGTTCGAAGAAAGTCGGCGCTTATGTCCCCGGCGAGCATGAAAACCAGATGGACAGTGTTTGTTCGTCGAAATTGGCCAAATTAGTAAGTTTCCATACGGTCAAAGCTAATGCAAAAAGCTGATGCAGAAAAAGAACACAGGAACTTCCGCGAAATGTCTACGTCAAATAAGCGCATTTGGTTAGAGACCCTCGAACAAGTAGGACTTGGCTAGATCCGACCTACCGTGCAAAAACCACAGACTGCTGAGTCAACGTGCCGGATTTAAACGACACTGCTTTCGTGTAATGTAAAATTGGCACTGAAGCAGGAAGTTGAAAGTTCAATGATCCGCTCATTTAAGAAAAAAGAATGCCATTAAACAATAAATTAGCGAACTCAATCGCTTTTTTCAATTTTGTTCTATCACTTAAATTGAACAAAAAGTATACAAAGATGCAAAAGGCGCTTGAATTCACAATTTTTGCGCGAACTTGCTTGCAATAAAAGAGTCCCAACAAAACAGTATTCGAGCAAAGAAATAATAACAATGTTGTTTACCTGGGGAATAACAAATCGCAGTCGTCTTCTTTGTGTCCTTGCCGAATTAGGCGCTGAGATCGGTGAGGTTGGAGGCTTAGACGACGTACTCAATGACCAACGACTTGATGTGCCGCCTTTTCGTGGCTTTTGTGAGAGAATTGATGAAGTGACTGTAGCTCGCCTAGAAATCAGCACATTTAAGAATCAGCACTTTTAATTTACCTATTAGTTTCTGATAAGCTCATATTACGTCTGCCGATTCCCGGCGAGTAATCAGATGGTTCGTAGTTATCGAGGAAATCATTGGACAGGTCGTCTGGTGTCCGAGTTCCGGTAGCAGTGCCCGCATAGTCATAGGAGGATCGGCTCTGGAAAAGCATTGTTTTAGTGGACTCAACTGCCAAGTTGCTGTTTGGTGGTGTTGATTTACTTTCAAAAATTTGCTATCTGGCCCGTTGATCCCGCGCAAATCTTCCTGCATAGATCATGGCCAACTCACAAGTCCTATGAACACACACATTTTTGTTTACCACTTTTTCCGAAATCTACCCAGCAAATTGTTTCAAGTAGTTCCCAAACGCTGTGCGTTCAAAAGAGCAGTTTAATTTGAACATTAGGTGAGCGCTCCGCCAAGGCCACAGAGCTGGTTCAAGTTTTTAAAACAAAAACAATTGTTTGGCCGAACGCTTTGGTTATGAAGTGAACAAGAACGTCACCCAAATGTTGCGCCAGACACTTGAACTGTGTTTAACTATAAAAGTTCTGGTGTTCGGTTTTGAAGTTTGAACGCTTCAATGTAACTTGTTTTTGCCATTTTTGAGATTCTTACAATACAAAGAATACAAAGTGAATCAAAGTTGAAAGTGTTTCAGATTACTTAAATTATTAAAACAATCAAAACAACTTAACAAGCAAATAGCTTTGTTTGAACAATTAAAAAAGCATTGACAGAAAAAGTGTTCAATTATTTCAATGTTTTCAAACTCTCAAATGTTATTGATTTTTTGTTGATTACTTAAATGCGTGTTAACATTTCGTGTCAACGAACGGAACCAGTGTGGACATGATAAATGACCTCCCATCAAAATGGAGTTGCATTCTCGCCCACCAAGTGGCTCACTTGAGCGATGGATTTAATTGTGTTTCCGGCCTGTGGCTGAGTATTTTGATCGTCGTGTTGAAAAATGCGGAATTGAACGGCGGAAAATAAATGAAGTGGAGGTTGATTGCGTCACACACTTAAAGCCAAAACAGCCTGCCACATGTCCGGACGCTCATCATCCACACCCAACGTCCCAATCATATCACTCAGCCAAAGCGCCAAAAGCTGACTTATGAAGAGTCTACGTGCGTGACGTTCCTCCAACTGTTCCAAATCCGCGAACAAGCCGTTCGGCATTTGGTTTTGTTTGGAAAATTCACTCACACACAACACTAATCATCACTTGCCACTGCTAATAACTTGCCGGCGGCTTCTTTTGAAATTCGGCCAAGTGATTTGAGAAAAGAAAGAACAGTTGTGCGTGTGGACTGGTTGTGAAGCCGGTTCAACAAACCGGATCTCAATAAACACTTTGCAGGATTGCGTAACAAACCGAAAATGCAAAAACAAACCTGATAGGAATCATCTTCATCCAGCAGTAATTGTCTCAACTCGTTGTTGCTTTCTTGTCGGTAGTCGTCGTTGCTTTTCGAGGGCTTTAGCGAAGAAGATCCTGCCTTTTTGGCAACGCCGTTTGATTCGTTCCTCGGTCGTCTTGTTGGAGTCAGTTTGCGTTGTAATTGTTGAATGGCACGTTTGGACCTACTTGCTCCTCTCTTAACAGTTTAAAACAATTTTGTGAACTTTATTGATTTAGTTGCAAAAATTGTGTACCTGGAGAACTGAGTCGCTCGTTCCTAACCTGAGTCGATTTGAGTCGTATGCGTGTGCAGCAAGTAGATGTGTAGAATCTCCCATTGAAGGGACATAGAATCTGCCGTCTTCGAATGGGTTGTCCACTCGAGTTGTCGATGCGGAACGTTGACCAACAATTGTACTCCTCCATTTCCGGATTGTGTTTGTTTTCTTGTCTCGCAACCATTGCCAAACTTTTTGCATGGTGCGTCCAACCAACTCTTCTCGTCTGGATTCAATCTTGGCAGTTTTGATTGGCAGTGATTATGTTAAAATCTAAACATTAAATAACGTTGTTGAACGTGAACAAAGTTGTTTAAACACGAATGAGAAGAATTTGTTCAAAGAAAAAACAACTAGTTGAACTCGGCTGAACAGGTAAACAGTGGAAGGTAAATTCACACAAACGACTTCTTGTGTTATGATCAAAACAAACAGGAGAACAACAACGAAGAGGCTCAATAAATAAAAATAACATTAGTGTAGTTAAAATTAGGCAACGGCTGTTCAGATCGCCTTCGATTAAGAGCCGGCAACGATGATAAGTGAGTGGATCGGGCCAACAACAGTGATAGCCAACAAACTGTGTGTGTGAATAGGCCGGATTTCCCTTTTCGTTGGCTGCGACAAATGGCAACTTTGTTTTTTGAGTTCGTTGGATGGCCTGTCACTGCTTGACGACTTTTTGCCGGTTTGCATTATAGTGGTTCGTCATGAACAAGTGCTGATGTCTCTGGTCCGGCACGTCGAACGCGCCAATCAGTTCTGATTTGAGGTTTTTTCAGTTAGCGTGCTTGCGGTCGCTTTTATTTGAACAGAAAGTTTTGAGACAGGTTCGGTAGATTGACGAGCGTGAGTGCTGAGTGTAAGTGTTGAATGCAAGCTTTTATGTTGAACTTGTGAGTCTAGTAATGACGCTATATTTAAACTTGACCTGTTTAATTCAAAATGTATTGAATAAATTGTTCAATTCAAATGTGTAGAAGTTTATTGAGCATAATTGTCTAAGAGTCGTTTGAGCATAAATGGAATGATGCGTGATATGCTTCGAGTGGAATTGACGAGTTTTGATGGAGAAGAGTGGGAGAGGCTCGTAATTCACTTCCAGCACGTCACACAACATTTGACAACATAACCTAACAAGAACATAAAAGTGCTAAACAATCTAATCGTCAATCAATTCACATAAATAATCAAATTTCATTAATGATGCTACGTCGATCTGCGCCGTTTCCATTTGTAAGTCCATTTGGTCTTAGACCGCTGAATCCGTTCATGTGTGCGCCATTAACCCCTGAAACTTGAATTGACTTTTGTTTTAAACTTGTATTGTTACCGTTCTGGCGTGTCGCTATGTGTTCGGCACTGAATCGAACAACATCGCTGTCCCTGAAGTGAAAAGTTTAAACTAAAGTGCTTAATGCGAATTTACCACAACTGTGTAGACTTGCGCTTCATTGTTCGGTATGCAGTTTTTGCCAAACGAGTAGATGGATATTTAATGTTTTCGCGGCGACGGACCATGTTTGGATCGGATGCAAGGAAACGATGTGACAAAGCTTCATCGGTTCTCATTCTTCGGCTAAATCGAGATGTTAAATAGACACGAAATGCATATTGCAATTATCAAACAACAACTTACATTGGATCTTTCTTTAACGCCCAAACAGCGAAACGCAAGCTTTCTTGTGAGGCTTGTACTGGAATCAAGTTCGGATCGCACTTTTGCTTTTGAACGTTTTCTCGAACTTCGTCAACTGTGTCTTCATCACTTGAGAACGGATGGAAGCCAGACAATCTGAACAGTTAAACATTATCATTTGAAAGCTTTGAAAGCGTGTTTGTTGTTGAAACACTTACAAACAAAATCCAATTATGCCCAATCCCCAAACGTCAACTTGTTCACTGATTTGGCCTTCACTCTTGAGCAACTCCGGTGCCACCCATTCTGGATTCAGTGTTTTCGGCTCAGGTCTTTTTACAGTGTCTGTGTTTTCAACCGAAACCGCACGTTCGAAGTCAATGAGTTTGAGGAGCCAGGAACGTCTAGTTGCAAACATCACATTGTTTGGTTGAACGTCCATGTGGAGAACACTAAAAGAGTTGCTTTAACTTGGGTTAAGTTGTTCAAAGCATACCCCTTGAAATGAATCCATCTCAACGCAGACGCTATTTGACGCAACGTCAAGCAAATTTGCTCTTCGGTGTAGTAGTCAATAGATGTGAAGCGTTCGAAGACATTTTCATACAACTGTTCCGTAAACAACAACAAACAGTTGCTGTGTTTGTAACTGGCAATCAATTGCACAATGTTGTCGTTTTGACACGCAGACAAGAGATCGAATTCGTTTTGATCGAATGCACGGATTTTAGCGACACACGAAATGCCTTTCTTTGGATCAACTGCTTGCCGAACCAACGAGAATTTGCCTCGGAATATTTCTTTCTCCAACTAAATTGAGTTGTTTATTAGTAAGTTTAGGGAAAATACCTGGAATCGTTTGTTCGGATCTTCGGTTAAAAGAGTTGTTGGATCAAGTGTTCCGCCGGAAGAGACACTGGCTGCGTCGTCAGCACCTTCGTTTTCAAGCTCTTCGAGTTCTTCGCTGATTTCCATTAAACCGGTATTGCGTCCAGCAACGGCTTGTGGCATTTGCAAAACAGTCAATCTGTAGTCTGCCTTTAACGCTTCTGTATTCAATTTAGGAGCTCCACGTTTGTGTGTTCGAATGATGCGAGATGTGAGTGAGTGTTCTCCTAAATTTGCAAAGTTACATACTGTAAACTGAAGCGTTAAGCTGAAAACTCACCCCAACCCATTGCATTCTTCGCAGTCACTCTAAATTGGTAGACTCCTCCTGGATTCAAGTGCTTAAGAATGACTGCTTCAGCTTCAATATGGTCCGAGACAACCGTCCACGGAGCAAAGTGATCGTCTTCTCCAGCTGGCCGGCTTTCTAGTTTGTAAACTAGGGGATCGAGTGTTGTCGCGACATTTGGAGCTTCCCATGTGATAAAAGCTTCTGTGTCGGACGCCAATTCGACTTCTGGTCTTGTTGGTCTAGATGGAGCGTCTCCACTTAAAATGCGACAATAACATTCGTCTGTTCCCAAATTGTTTGAAGCGACACAAGAGTACTCGCCAGAATCCGTATACAACGGATTAACAATTGTAAGTTTGCAGTTCTCTCCTTGACGCTCAATTTTGTGCTTTCCATCTTCGGTCAGCACACTTCCTTGGTGGAACCATTCAACTTGAGGCTCCGGATTGCCCATTGCGTAGCATTCAATTGTGACGGCAGGCGTTCCTTCACTGAATCCAGTGTCTTTTAGACGATTACGGAAGATCGGTGCAAACGCTAAAATTTAAAAGTAACGATAGTTCTTTTAAATGCTATTTTGAAACTCACTTCCGTCGGGATTCTTTTTAGTGGAGAACGGAGTGCTTTCAAGATGCTGAGTACGGACACGTCGAATTGCACCTGCTGATTTTTCGTTCAATTCGCGATCAATTTTTTCAACTGATTTGGCAATATCGGCATCTTCACGCAATCTAAACGAGTCTAATTAGTCAAAGAAGTTCAAATAAAAAGCATACAAGTCGTTGAATCGTCTTCGCTCTCTGACTGTAATGTCTTGATTGCGGTAGCCCAAAATACCTTCACGAACAAGAGGCTGAAAAGATATATTTTTGATGTGATAGAAAAACCAACGCGCTTGCGCCTTCGGCACAGCGCGTTGTTCTACAGAGCAGAGATTTAAACATTTAACGTCTATCCACAAAGCCTACTTCATTCATTCTTTTGAAGACAAAAATGTTAACAGCTTTTAAAGTGACTTTTTTGGACAACATTGTCTATGATTTTTTGTTTTAAGTTAAGGTCTTCAATGCAGTCTGTTTAACCGATTCTATCAACCCTAACAAGTAAAGTGAAATGATTTGTTTGTCTGTTTGTATCATGCAAGTTTTTGTGTATATTACCGCCCCGTCGCCCCAAAGTTCGCGTCGGTAATCTCTGACTCGAGCGTTGAATGCAGCGCCCTTTGTTGCCAAAAGCAAAGTGTCCGGACCAATTTGATAACTAAAAAGGTTGGAGTTGTTTAAAAACGTGCAAAGAAAACACTTACTTGCTCTCCCAAGGATAGTCGTCAACTGAGATTTCCGGACGTTTGAACTCGATATCGTCTTCTTTGTAGAAGTTTTTAGGTCGGTATTTTTCAAGATCCGCAAGTGCGTCTTTCTGAACAGATTCAACCAGTGTTTTTAGCAATAGACAATGTCAAAAACTCACTTCTTGTTGATGTCTTAATTTTATTCTGTCAACACTGTCCATTAAGCGGTCGAATTCTGAATCACGATGTGTTCTGAGCTTGGCTTTTGCCGACCCGTGTGCCCCGTCATTTGAGTCGTCGGTTGACAGAGGATCAGCTTCATCGCCCATTCCAGGTTCACGACGTTGTCTTCCGTACTTGGTGGCAATTACAACTTCCATAGAGTGTTCTTGTCCAGGCGACAGAATAACTGGAGACTTGGTTCCAGTTGCTGGACTCAATTGCTGAACAGGCAATCGACTTGAGCCGATGACAATTCCTTTGCCGGCTAGTCCTTCAAGGAACAGAGGCGCGCCAACTAAATGCCACACTTTAATTCAAGTGTTGTTTGTTTTCAACTTACTTGGGACGTTTGGATCGTTAAGTTCACGAATGTAAGGAATCTAAAACTCACAAGTTGACAGAATTGTTTTTTAAACGTTTTTACTTCACGATCGCCAAAGTATTGCTGAATTGGATCTACTGAATCTACACTGAAAGACGGAGATGCCAAAGGAGTTGTCGATTCGGAGTCTGCATGTGGAGTTGTGCTGCGGCTTTTGTTTCGGCGGCCCTAAAAATCAAGCAAATGAAACATTCTAGTGCACCCTAGTGTTGGAATTCGTAAAATGCGCCACGGACTTGCTGAAAGAACGACCCAATGCGAAACATCTGGTCGTCAATTTCCACTTTCAGTGCAAGTCCAGGTGCAGAAACTAAAATTGCCATAAAACCCACCTCCTTCTTCAACGGAAACTCTTGGACATCGTCCAATGAAGCTAGTGAGCCGGCAATTGAATTTTCTTCACTGATGTCGGACAGGTTGCGAGTGGCCAATTCATATTGAATGTCACGATTTTCGCCTTTAATCAATTGAATCGGAGGAACTGGCTGAGTGTCGTCCAACTTCTTTTCTTGCTTGCGTGGAGAAGCTCTTCCAATAGGTTGTGACGGTGTTTCGCCTTTTGCTTGAGGTTGCAAGCGCTTGCGCTCGCCAATTGGAGACTTTTGTTGTGGCAGTTGACCAGCCGGTTGTTGTTGTTGGAATGGAAGTTTTCGTGGGTCGCTCAAAGTGGACAAGAAGTCTTCAGGTCGCATTTTGGGTGCCATTTGAGGAAAACCTGGTTGTCCGTTCTGAGGCAACGGCATGTTTCGTGCATCATAGTACGGCGGCTTCTCGTGCAGTTGTTGAATGATCTGTTCTTGGATGTGTTTTGGAAGGTTTCCTCGAGCAAGTGCATTTGCAGCTGCTTCGACGGACGAGACAATTTCTGGTATTTGTTGTGGTTTGTCTGGACGAGCGTTTTTGATTTTGTTGTAGTCATAGACAGCGTACGGTTCGGCTTGCTGAATTGCTACCGGTTGTGAGCTTGTTTGAGCTTGAGTGACAGAGCTTATCGGCGCTTCAAGAATTTGAGTCAGATGTTCGGAGGGCGTTTGTTGGACGAAAACACGTCGGTCCTGAAGCAAATTGATCTAAATAATGCATACTGTTTGTTAAAAACTCACCAGCCAAGTGTGTTTGTATTTGAACTCTCTCAACGTATCTGTAAGCAATTTGGCGTCCCGAAGTGATGGATCTGAAAGCCAGTCATGTTCCAGTGCTTGATCAACTGTCATGCGCTTATTGAAGTCGATTAGCAGGAGCTTCTGGATGAAATCTTTTGCTTCTGGAGTAACTTCTCCAAGCTCGGACACATCCAGTGCGTAATTTGCATTCACAACTAAAGTAACGACATTTAAAAGCTTTTGCATTCAAAAGTACCGTTGTTGATTGTTTCGCTGTCGTTGTCGCCTAAATTAAAAAGAAGTTTTATGAGTTCTAATGGAACTTTATTACCAAGGAATGGAGAGATTCCAGCCAGCAAAACGTAGATCAGTGTTCCAACACTCCACATGTCGGCGGCCAAAGTGACTGTTTGACCAAGAGCGACTTCAGGAGCAACAAACTAAAGATTTCAAATGAATTGATTGCACGATGTAAAACAAACCTCCGGTGTTCCTTGGATGTTTCCATGAGCTTTTCCGCGCAGCAAGTGTCTAAAACATCAAGTAAACACATATATGTATAGCACTTTTGAAATAATACCTGCTTTGTCCAAAATCAGCCAAGCGCAAGTGGTCGTCTTGAAGTAGAATTGCTTCGGGTCTCAAGTCCAAGTGAACAATGTTGCGGTGATGCATGTATTGCAAAGCAGTAAGAAGCTGTTTTGTGAAGATGCGCACTTGATCTTCGCGATTTCTGCCCAAATTTGTTTCTGGGTCAGGAGTGGCATTTCGAACGGGTGCCAACAAAGTGTCGAGAAGACTTTGGTCGGCGCTGGAAAAGTCAATTGGACTTAGATCGTTGGCGGTGGGCATTTTGTGTGCTTGGAACAGATAATGAGTGGCTGCAGGCTGGAGATAAATCCACGTGCATTCCGGAGGTTTTCGAGGGCCTGATCGCCTGGCGCATTCTTGGTCGCGCACAGCTTGGAACTACGCACTTTTCCAGTACAAACATCTCAAAAAGACAAATGCACTTGCGCCTCCGGCCAGATTTAAGCCATTAAATTTGAGGGGGGTGAGTAATTCAAATTGTTTAACCTATTCCTCTTAAACTTACAACGTGAGGCAAGGACGCGGCATCGGAGGTTGTGGAATAAATTATAGTTCAAAGGGAATGTACTAACAACTGAAGTTAAATTAGCATGTCGGATAAGTTAAGTAGCTCAACGAACAAGGCTGCTCTCAAAAGAGCCAAGTGATGTGCATTTGGGTTGAATCAAAAACTCATTTTAGGGAAACAAGAGATTTTCGGCCAAAGACGGCTGTTCGTCGGCGGCGTCCTCCCCCGCTCCGACACCAACTGATAGGGATGTTTCAGTGCTGGACTGGCACTCCAGGTGAATCCAATTTAAAATTGGCCACCAAATGCGACCCCATCAAGTCGATCATGGACATTTCGTGTGTGATCGCTTGTTGAATTGGCGGGCTGTTGTTTTAGGAGTGGTTTGCGGTGCTTTTCAAAGAACTAATTGACTTCTTCTGCTAACACTTTTAATCAAACAGCTTTTAATATTAACTAACAAAAGAGTACTGAAAGTTGTTTTAACAAAAGAGTAACGAAAGAACATTTTGAAAGTTGTGTTGAAAGTCTTAATTGAAGTCAAGCAACTTTAATAGTCACAACATTTTAAAAGTCTTAATTCAAGTCAAGCAACTTTAATAGTCGCAACATTTCAAAAGAACATTTTGAGAGTCTTAATTGAAGTCAAGAAACTTTAATAGTCACAACATTTTGAAAGTCTCAATCGTTTAATTGAAGTCAAGCAAATTTAATAGTCGCAACATGTTTAAAAGTCTCAAACGTTTAACTGAACTTACTCTTCAAAAATCAAAACCGCTAGTTTTTGGCCTGGAGGCGCGTATGCGGCCTTCAACTGAATTAAATCCGGAGAGTCCATTACATTGTGAACTGAAATATTACTTTTATACATAATTAGTCGCGGTTTAGTTTCATTGAATCCGTTAAACACTTACGACTCAAGTACATCGATAAATAATCATCCAACGGCTTAAATTGCGCCACGAACTGTTTGCCAGTCTCCTTTTCGGTAACAACGAAATACGCTCCAGTGGCCGCTTTTCTAAACAGCACATTCCTTAGTTTACGGTGAATTTTCAATTTTTGGTGGATCATGGTTTAGTTTAACTTAAAGTGGGCAAAACAAGCTGCTTTTGATGACGAGGACAGTCGTTGTTATGTTTTGGTGATTTTTTGCCGAAAACGGTGCTTTTTGCCTTGAAATCTTGTTTCTCGCCTACACAAATGGCTTTACATTCGGTTAAAACACAAATTTTATTTTTGAGGAATGTGCTGCAAAGAAAACGAACTCTTCAACAAATCCGTGTGTTCAGTTGCCGACAAACTTAATTGATCGAAAAAGAAAGTTTGTCAGCAAATGAGCACACTGCACACCGAAAAGCGTATTTGCTATGTTACCGTTTAGAGACATTGGACAGTTCGGACGCCACCATTTACATAGGACATACAGAACACACTCAAGAATCAATTCTTTATCCGCAAACACAGACATGAACACAAAGCAGCTGATTTGTACACAACTCAAAACGAAAAACAACCATGATCCACAAAAGATAACTAGAGTGTTGCGCTTGGCAGCTATGAAAGGGCCGGAACTTCCGCCAACAGTAGAGAAAAACGTGAAAACAGTGTCGACAGCTCGGATTGATGCACTTGTTTGAAAGCAAAAACTTCGCACCCCGGTTCTTTTAATCTAAACGCTAAGTGACGAACAGCCCCAATGTCCGCCAAGAAATCAATTGCAACGAATCGAAGCTATAGGCACCGTTTTCGGGAGTGGAATGAGAGTACTGAAATGGACAAAAGGTTTCCGCCCGTGATAAACAGCAATAATTATGCAAAAGCCTTAGACAAGGAACGATATCTGACGTCCAATCATAATTGTCCAACTGCGATGGCATTTAAAGTCACACAGAAAGATCAGAGTCATGAATATGTTTGAGGGTGGGAGAGTAGAGCTAGGAATTCTACGCAAAACACTAGTGAGGGAGTTGGCCGGTGTGACAAATCACGAAGATAGACAACTATGAAGGGACAGGCAACAATATAGAACTTCTTAAACAACTTCTTGTCCGTTGTCTTGGACACTGCTATCGTGGACACTACTCTGAACACTGTGAGGACTAGCGGGAATAGCTTGCTCTTCGTCAGCAACACTCTGTTCAGTTTTCGAATAGCCATTTAGTTGGCCGTTCTGTTTGGGAACTTCAGAAGCTACTGACGTTTCATCATCTTCGGTGATCTGGTAAAGCTCGCGAACGTTCTTTTGTTCCAAGTCCACTTTTCGTCTTCTTTTCGGCATTGTGGCGAACTCGTCCTCTGCAATCGGTTTAGATTTCGTTCAACAAACTAGAAACTTGCCTTCGATTTCAATTGCTGCCGACGTGCTTGCCTGGCCAGCTTCGTTGTGTGCAATGCAAGTGTAAACACCAGCATCTCTCCAGATCGGAGTTGTGATGATAAGTGAGCACAAGTAAGGACCTTCTTCAACAAACTTAATGCGAGCTGATTCGGCCAATGGTTGCCATTCCTAAAAACAAAGTTACTTAAGTGCACACGTTGAACAAGATTGCCTTCATCCAAGTTATAGTTGGCTTCGGATTTCCTTCAACGCGCACGTCCAACTTCATTTGTTTGCCACTTGTGAACTTGCGAGGCGTTAGAGGTTGAATGAAGCTAGGTCGAGTGGCAGTTTCGATGTGAACACTTTGAGTTGCTTCACCGTGATCATTGGTTGCAATGCACAAGTACTGTCCGGCATTGCTCTTCGAGTAGTTTTTGATGGTCAAAGTTGTAGCTCCGCCTCCGGTAGTAACTCTCAAGTTTGTAGTCGGACTTTCTGTGTCGACATCCCATCCACGCAACTTCCATTGAATTTTCGGCACAGGGAAGCCGGAGAAGCAGAAAGTGACTAAATTAAGTTGTAAACGTGTTTTGAGGACATTATTTACCTGTTAGGGTGTCGTTTTCACCACAGTAACGTTTATCGTTGGCGCCTGGAGCGAACCAAGGCGCGCAAGCATATTGTTCTCCGTATGCTAAATCCAATTCACGTTCAGCGTAAGGATCCAACAATGGAATGACACGTTTGTAACGATCAAGTACAGGTTGAGGAGGTGCCATCAATTTTGAAGGTGGAGAAGCAGGTGATGGATCACTAATGCCGTAGATGTTTTCGGCACGTACTCGGAACTGATAACTTTTGCCAATCTCCAAGTTGCGAACTTTGCATACAGGCTCTGGGATGTTGTATTCAAGCTGAAAGTTGTCAATTAGACTTTAAGAGCTCAAAGCACTTACTAAGCTCCATTCCTTGTACGGCAACTCTCGAATTTCAACTACGTAAGTTACTTGCGGATAACGCGGTGGAGTCTAAAAAGAGTAGAAAAGAATAGATATGCTTTTAACTGAAAAGCAAACAACTTACTCGTTTTGTGGGTATCCAACTGAGAGTCAAGTTGTGAGATGTGACTTCTTTGATGAATGGACCGTAATCTGGCGGTGTTGGCAAGCACTTGTAGTTCGTCTTGCGGAAGCCATACTCTTCAATCAAGTATGGAGTGATGTCAAATGATCCGTCAAATTTGATTTCGTCCAAATGCGGTGCCGTAACGTCGAGAATTGCAGAGCTGGTGGCCTTGCCGTGGATGTTAGTTGCAACGGCTACGTACTCGCCCATGTCTTCAAATGTGGTGTCTTTGATAAGAAGAGCATGAGATCCTCCAGCGCAGCTTTGAATTGTGATTCTGTCGTTTGGAACAATGAGTTTGCCGTCTAAAAGGATGTTTTAAATCTGGAAGTTAACATAATTTTTAACAGACCTTTGTACCAATTGACATCAGGCGGAGGGAACCCAACAACAAGGCAATCGAATATTGTTGGCAAATGAGTAAAGACGTGCTTGTTCTTGAGCTGACGAATGAAACCGGGAGGGAATGGCTAAACATTCAAAGTATTTAACAATTTCGACACAGCAGCAAGACTCACCATTCCACCTTTGTCGCGTCGATCGTCTCCAAAGGTAGAACGTGGCAGGATCACACTTAATGTGCCAACTGACTTTGCTTCTCCGTGAGGGTTTGTTGCAGTGACTGAGTATTCGCCTTCATCCTCAGGTGTAGCACTCAAAATAGCCAGATGATGGAAACCACGTTCATCCGTCCAGATGACACGCCGCCCATCTCCACTTTCCGGCCCCAATTCTTGACCGTCTTTAAACCACTTCACAACTAAATAGAGGCAGTTGTAATTGATTCAATACGTTTAACAATTTTATGCTTGTCACTGTTTAGTTGCAAGTAAAATTTACCCGGAGTTGGGAAACCTTGTGCTGCAATTTGCATTGCAACGGAATCTCCTTGATGCACAGATTGGTTGTGTAATCCGGGTCGAATGCGTGGTTTAGAGTCTTCAGGCTCCGCTGGTTCAGGCTTTTCTTCTTTAGCATGTCGATCGCCTAAATTCGAATTTTAGTTTCTTTGCTTATCAGAACAGTTTGTTTGTGCTGACGCAAAACTCAAACACTCATCCTCTAATCCACACTTCTCTCGATCACAGGTGAGGTGGCGACTATTTCGCAAACCCGGAGGTCTAATTGAAATTCCTTCGAAAAGTGGGTAGGGCAATTTGGCTGGGCGTTGCTTGGAATGGGCGCGCGCAACTAACTAATCGAAATGCTGATTTCTCCCCGGGAAGCCATTCGATACGCAACCACTGAGTAATGTCGCGGCTTTGGGCTAACAGTGTTGTGTCGAGTCCCCAGAAAGTGATGTGGTTTCTGTGGCCATTTCTCCTTTTTGCAAATTCTGTCCTCTGCTTCCACAAACCTTCTCTCAAGAATGAGAAGCACTTGTGCCCAGAAGGCTGGGATCTAGTTCCGCACAACAATCAATGTTATCTGCTCGTTGATCGACCAATGCCTCAAAATTTGGCCCAGAAATACTGTTCACTGTTGTCGTCACATGCACAGTTAGCGCATGCCAGAACCCAAGAACAAAACGATTTCCTTCAAGGTAGCTTTTTGCTTTTTAATTAGTTGTTCTACTTTGATTGTTTTTGTTTAGAGTACGCGTTCAGCGCTGAAAGAATATGGTTGCAAGCAAAGGCAAAATTTGACATAATTGATAGTCGAGCCTCCTTAAACAGTCCGGGATTAGTGCTTCGGTGGAAAAACGGTAACTTCTACTTCTTTTTGCTCAAACGGCTATGTCATTTGGTTTACTGTATTGGTTGGTTTAGACAATCCAGTGTTGTTTACGAACTGGATGGAGGGAAATGGTTTGGAGCAAATGAACTCCAAGAAGCTTTGTGTAGTTTTGAATCGGCACGGCAAGTGGATGAATGCCGACTGTGGACAGCCGGAGAACTTTGTGTGCGAAGTTAAGGTTGTTGAAATCATTGTTGCACTTAAACAAAAAACACTTGCAGAGTGTAGCTTCGCATTCGATGTTTGATGACTTGCCACTGAAGTGTCCTAACAATTGGAGTTTTAATCCGAAAAGCTTGGCCTGCTACCGCGGATTTAGCGAAGAAGCTTGGTCTTGGTTAGATGCTGATAGATTTTGCGGGGAAGAGGGTGAGTTTTGCGTGAAGCCGGAAATTTGGCGCGCCTTTTGTTTGATCGAAATTGAGAACTTCGGCTGTAATTCTTCCACAAACACAAACATAACATTTGTTTTTGGCGCTCTAATCGAATCACTTGTGAAATCGAACCGAAATTACCCAAAAAGGCTAATTTACGCTGTCGTTTGTTGGGCGCCGGCGGGTCGTCTCCGATCGTCTGACCGGCGTTTTTCGAGTAATTGATGGGCCTTGTAGAAAGAACTTCGCCATTCAAAAATGAATTAACCGACTGATTTAGGCGCCAAGCATGGCGAAGAGGCAGCGCTTGCTTCGGTCCACACTCACAGTGAAAACCAATTTCTAACAGGTAACAATCAATTTGAGACCGCAGGAGTGCAAAACTGTGCTTTAGAGTTGGCCGAAAAAAGCTTTCCAGGCTACGAATATGTAATGCTAGGCGCGATCGGTCATTCAACAAATGCTAATCAGTGGGACTGGATTGATGGTTAGTGAGTCTGGAGTTTATGAGCTTATTTTGCAGTTTTAGGTACATCGTTTGCCTCTTTTTCAAACTGGCAAACAAATCGACCGTCCGGCTCACGAAAAGCGGCCGTCCTATTTATGCGCTCAAATGGCCAGTGGATCAACTCATATGCGGACAAAAGGTTTAAACGTGGCGACGCCATAGCTATTTGCAAGTTTCTCGTTGGTTAATCACCAGCGCCGCACTAATTTGTTTGTTTATACATGTGAATACACTCTATTCCACTCCATAGCAAGTACCTCGCATTGTACGCACCATTTCAATGATCTCTTCCCGAATAAACACTTACCAATCAAGTTGAGTTCAGCTTTCGTTGACGCAGTGCCGTGCTCGTTTGTGGCGACACATCTGTAGAAGCCTTCTGACAACGTGTCCACATTTGAAATGATAAGACGTTGAGTTCCGTCGGGATCGGCTTCGATTTTTATGTTGTCTTTGGGCGACAATTCAATGCCGTCCTTGAGGAACTGGATACTCGGGAAAGGTTTTCCGTAGGGCAAGCATTCAAATGTAACAGTCTCGCCAAGACGTGCTTTTTTCATCGTCAACGGAATAGTGAAGCCTGAAAACAATTTGTTTAATGAGTTCAATTGTAAATCCCCAATAAGTCAGAAAAATAAGCAAAGAACGAAAGTGCATTTAAAAGTTACCTGGCGCTTTGCCTTCTTTGAGTTCGTCGTCAAGGTTGCGTTTTTGACGATCCTTCAATTGGACAGTAACTTCGCCAGTGGTTCTGGCACTTCCATAATCGTTTGTAGCAACACATCGATAGCCGCCGGAATCTCCACGAGTAGCAGAGTCGACAGTAACTTCACAAGATCCGTCCGGATTTTCGGTGACTGTGCAATGAGAGTAGGAATAAAGACGTTCGCCGTCTATAAACATTGAAATTAGCTAATTGAACAAAACAGCCAGCATACCTTTGAACCACTGAATGGCTAATTTCGGTGCTCCCTCAAACTTGCAGCGCAATTTGAATGGTTGGCCTTCGGGCACCCGAATCGACTCCAAAGGAATAACAACACGCGGAGCTTTGCCTGCGTCGTAGATTCCGTTGAGTTGTGGAGACTCTTCAGCCGCTTTTGGAGCCTTCTTAACTGTTGCCGTGCACTTGTCGTGAGCACTTCCTGCTGAGTTTGATGCAACAATGCGATACAAACCATCGTCGTCTAATGTGCAACTGGGGATAATCAAGCGAGCATTGCCATTCTCGTCTTGCTCCAGTTGAAGTCGATCTGATGGCTGGACTTTGGCACCATCCTTATACCAGACAATGGAAAGTGGTTGGCTTCCGTCAATTCGGCACTCCAAACGTAATGGCTGACCTTCGGTGACACGAACATCGGAAAGACGTGCACGAATCTCAGGTGCTTTGTCTGTTGGACCCTTAGCTCCGCCGTCATCGATTTTGATGAGAGATTTGGTTGTTGCGGATCCAGTTGAGTTGGTAGCAATTGCTCTGGAAATTGAAATTGCTGAAGTGTTTTAAAATAGTATTTACCGGAATGTTCCTTCATCACTAAGGCCAGCGTTTCGGATTTTGAGTTTGTAAGTGCCGGCAGCTGGGTTGTTATCCCATTCGTATCGAGCATCGTCCCACAGCGGATTACCGTCCTTGCTGAACTTAACTTCTGGCATAGGCTTTCCAGTGACTTTGCACTCCAACTCAATTGTGTCTTTTGGTCGGACAGTTGCATCTGACAACTCAATAATGAAGCGAGGTGCTTCGCCTTCTTCCAATTTGAGTGGCTCAATTTTGCTAGAAGACATGTCAACGTGTCCAGTTGCTTGAGTTGTAGCTTTGCCGTGTGGATTGACAGCTTCGACTCGGTACAGACCTGAAATTGTTTGTTATAAAAGTTTTAAGTTACGCTTGCCTTCATCGCTCGATGTGCAATCTTTGATTGTAAGTTTGCATTGACCGTCCGGAGTGTTTTCAATAGTAATGCGATCAGATGGACGCAACAGCATACCATTTTTATACCATTTGATCTGAAAAGTTATTGTTACACGTGTTTAAACTTGCTTAGATTACCTCTGGCAATGGGTCTCCGGTCACTTCACAGTGGAACGTCATTGTTTCACCTTTGTCGACGTATTGATCAATAAGACCTAAACAATTGTAAGTATTAACAAGCTTTCAAAGCAGTACCTTTAGTGAAGAAAGGTTCTGCGCCTTCTTTCTTGACTTCCGGCTTCTCTGATTTGACATTGACTTGGCAAGAAGTGTTTGTTGATCCGTGCTCATTTGTTGCAATGACACTAAAAGCGAAGTTAAAAATAGTCTCAATTAAAGCCAAACCGATAGGCTCCCTTGTCTTTATCTGTTACGTCGCTGATGGTTATTGAAACTTCGCCGGTTTCCGGATTAAAGTTGATGCGGACGCGGTCAGAAGCAAGTAACGGCAATCCGTTGAGATTGCATTCGACACCTTTCACCATTGGATGGGCGTCCACTTTGCATGACAAGTGAAGATCTTCTCCAGCATTCAAAGTTTTGTCTGCAAGTCCAGGATTGAATCTTGGCGCAGCTGCCTTTTCTTGTTTAACGTCTTCTGAAACTTCAACTTCCACGTCAAGATTGGCAATTGTGTCGGCAACGCCGTGAGTGTTTTCGGCAATGCAAGTGTAGGCGCCTTTGTGCTCGCTAGTAAAGTTTGGAATCTTCACACGGCAAGCGCCATCAAAAGTGTTATCGACTTCCTAAAATTTAATTGATTACAAAAGCACTGACTGTTAAAACTTACGGCCCAAGAAGGAATTGGCTGATTGTTGTACAACCAAGTAATTGTTGCGCCTAAAAGATATTTAGAACTCGTCATTTTAAACGTCAAATACCTGGTTTGGCATCGACGTGACACTCGATAAACATTGGCTGGCCTTAAAACGAGTAATTAGGCATGCTAGTTAATTCAGTTCTCATCATTTAATTCTTTTAATTGAATGTTTAAAATGTTCGTTGTGTTGCGAATAAACTTGCCTTCTGGAACGCGTCTGTCCCACAAAGGAACATTGAAACGAGGCGGATAGCCATCCTCCTTCGCGGTCTTTTCCATCACGATCTGAAGACGGTCCAAATCTGGCTGCGCACTCGTCTTTGCCATTCTCGTTTGTTGCAACGCAGTGCAAGTCGCCAAAGTCCGATTCTTGAACGTCCTTTATTGTCAGGCTCCAGTTTCCGTCTCCCATGTCCTCCAACTTGATTCGTACACCATCGATATCCAATGGCTTGCCGTTTAATGTAAATGCAAGTGTTGGAGCAGGGTAGCCACGAACTAAAAGTGCAAAATGACTTAAGTTCTTGAAATGAATAAACAAAACCCACCTTTAACGTTGAATACAGCAGTTGATCCCAAGTTGGCTTCTGTCGGTTTAAGTGGAATGACAAATTTGGGAGCAGAAGGCTGCTCTTCTCCGCTTGTAACTCTGACTTCACAACTGCTTTCCGCCTCTGGTCCAACTCCGTTGGAAACAGTAACTTTGAAGTCGCCTGCATCGGACAATTGAGCATCGCGGATTCTCAAGGTTGCAGTTCCGTCCAAAGCAAGTCGAATTGCAATGCGATCATCAGGTTTAAGCTCCTGACCGTTGCGATACCATTTGACTTCTAAACACGTGAAGTTTATAAGTGCAAAGAGCACTAGGCATAAGTTTTGACTGAGTTTAACAGTAACGAGATTAGGTTAGTCTAATCAACTTTTCAAGTCTAACAGTAACAGTTGAAAATGCACTTACCTGTTGGCATTGGTTCGCCACTGACTTGGCATTTGAGAGTAAGTGTTTCTCCAACAGGAATTGTAGTGTCTTGAAGTGGAGACACGAAAGTAGCTGGTTGGCCTTTGGATTCTTCCTTTTTGGGTCGAACGTGGGCAACACATCCACTGGAAATTTCTCCACGATCTGTGTCGAAAACAACACGGTATGCAGCGCCGTCGGCTGGAACAGAGTCGTCGATTCGCAAAGCATACTCGCCGTTGGCTGGATCAGCAATCAATTTGATGCGATCATCTGGTTGAACTTCCACACCGTTTTTCAGCCATCTAACCGATTTCGGAGTGCCTTCAATCTTGCAGGACAACTCCAATGGCTGACCTTGATCAACATCAGTGTCTTTCAACGGACGGATCAGTTTGACAATGTTTGGTTTGTTGACAGTCATAGGAGCCGAGCTGTCGCACTCGCCAGCTTTGTTGCTCAAAACAACTCTGTATTCGCCTGCATCATCAGTTTTAACAGCTGGCAGAAGAAGTTCGTATTTCTTGGGCGAGACTTGTTTGAATGTCAAGTGCTGACTTGGTTTCAATTCTTCACCGTTACGATACCACTAAACAAATTACATTTTATTATATAAGTGGGCAAAGCAGTCACCTTAACATCGCGAACTGGCGCCGAAACTTCAACACGGAAGACGTGCTCATCTCCTTCGTCCAATTCAGCCGGAATCAAACCTTTAACAATTGACGGT
Organism: Aphelenchoides bicaudatus; assembly: GCA_024699845.1. Lineage (NCBI taxonomy): Eukaryota > Metazoa > Nematoda > Chromadorea > Rhabditida > Aphelenchoididae > Aphelenchoides > Aphelenchoides bicaudatus. The sequence goes on from JAMPIN010000002.1 coordinate 1,785,995, forward strand.
TTTTCATCAACTTCCGCGGACGCAGAGCTTTTGCAGCTGCCGTCTTTGTTTGATGCAATGACCTGAAAGCGTTTATTTACTTTTGATTTGAAAATAAAGCTGCTTACTTCATACTCTCCAGCATCGGTCAGTTCGGCAGCAGGAATGCGAAGTCGGTATGTTTGATCGTCGACTTTCTCGAAAACTGCTGCAGTTGCTTTGTCGGCGGGTTGTGAGTCTTTCTTCCATTTAATCTCATCAACAACGCCTTCAATCTTGACTTCAAACACAAGTTCTGCGCCTTTGGCGACGATTTGATTCTCGAGTCCTTTCAGAATCTTCGGCGGCTCTTTGGCTGCTTTGCGCACGTTTAATTTGGCAGACGACTCTGCAGGTCCGCACGAGTTTGTCAAAACAACTTTGTAGGTGCCAATGTCTTCGTTGACAGCCCACTTGAGAACCAGGGAAATCTTGTTTCCGTCGACTTGGAATTCAATGCGATCACTTTGTTGGAGTTCTTTACCGTTGGCAAACCATTTGATGGTGTGTGGCTTGGTGTTGGTTTCGCATGTGAATTCTACGCGTTCTCCTTCGACAACATCCAAGTCGGTAAGCGGCTTGAGGAATTGAATCGGAGGCTCGACTGTGATCTTGCCTTGAGTATTTGCAGAGCCAGCAGGGTTACTGATTTCAACTGCGTAGTTTCCGCTGTCATCCAAAGCTTAAATTTGGATGTTAATTAGGAATGAATTGCAAAAAGCACAAGCAATAACTCAATCAAAAGTTTGAGAAAGCCTAATCAATCTTGAAAGTTTCTAGCATTGTTTCTCGCAGAATTTTGTTCGACTTAAAGAGTTGAAACTCCTCCTTTAAATTTAATCAATGCTTAAATATTATAAAAATTACCTGATTTGGGGATATTTAGCGTGTAAGTGTTGTCATCCACTTTGTTGAGTTGAATGCGGCCGTCGGTGCTCAATGGAGTTCCGTTCTTAAATTAATAGTTGCTTGGAGTTGTTTTTGACGAAAGAAAACGCTTACCTTGAACCATTCAACCTTATCTGGATTGCCAGTTGTTTTGACTTCCAACTCCAATGGCTGGTCAACAGGCACGTTTTGGTCAGAAAGTCCTTTGGCGAATCCGGGCTTGACTGCTGGTGGCAACTTCACAGTCAAAGCACAAGAAGACTCGTCAGTTGAATCATCGGGACCGGTAACAACAACTTTGAAGTTAGCTGTGTCGTCAACATCTGCATCTGGGATGACAAGTTGGTAGACATTTCCTCCAGCATCTTTTGGTTTTGGCTTGTCGGACGGTTGCAATTCGTTCCCGTTTTTGAACCACTTGATAGTCTTTACTGGCTGATCCGTTTCGATTTCCAAAACAACTTGAGTTCCTTTGGGCGCTTCCACGTCCTGCAAGCGACGCAAAATCTTAATTGAGGGCAATTTGACTGTTAATGCAGCATTTGAGTCAGCGGTGCCAGCGTCGTTTTCGAACACAACCTGAACATTGGAAATAAAGTTGAGCAAATTTCTAGTTGACTTGCCTTGTAGTCACCAGCATCGTCCAATTGAGCATTGGGAATGATAAGTTTGTAAGTATCTCCAGATTGCTCCACTTTTGGATTCTGAAGTTCGTTGCCGTTCTTGTAGAACTTGGCTTGCTTGATAGGGTTTTTGACGCGAGCTTGGAACACTGCGTCTTCTCCAGGCTTGACAGTAAGTGGCTTGAAGCCCTCCAAGATCTCGGGCTTCTCCATTTTGGGCTTTTCTGCTGTAATTGTTCCTTTGGAAGTGGCTTCGCCTGCATCGTTGGACACAGTCACGGAATAGTTGCCAAAATCGTCAGCATTTGTTTGTGGAATGGTGAGCGAGTATCTGCCATTGCCAAGATCTTGCAATTGAGCTCGCGAAGTGTCGACTGGCTTGCCGTCTTTGAACCACTAAAACAAACAAATTAGTTAAACTGTTAATGTTTGTTTTATTACTTTGACATCTTTTGGATTGCCATCAACTTCGATTTCAAGTTTAAGTGGTGCGCCCTGAAAATGTTTCGGTTGTTATATTTAACGCTCTGACAAACAAACCTCTGGAATTGTTTGATCGCTAAGGCCTTTCTTGAATTCGGGCACTTTTTCGCGCACAGTAACTTTACAAGCAGATTCCACTGATTCAATGTCATTGCTGAAAAGACTTAATTTAGTTTGAATAGAATGATTGGATTCACCTCAAAACAACACGATAAGCACCGGTGTCTTCGAGCTCGCTCTTTTCGATTGTAAGTTTGTAGATTTCGTCGGTAACTTTTTCAAGCGTTGTCCTCTGAGATGCTGACAATTCCTCGTTACCTTTGTACCACTGAAAATTGTGTTATTTAATGAATCATAAGGTTTATTTACTTTGACGTTCTTCGGTTTGCCTTCAACTTCGACAGAAAGCTGCAATTTTGCACCACGAGTCAAGTTTTGGTCTTCTAAGCCGCGTTTTAGGCGCAATCGTTGAGATGGCTTCACGGTCAGTGGTGCTTCGGTCGTTGCAGTTCCGAGTGGATTTGTTGCCTAAAAGAGCAATTAGAGTTGAACATAGGGAATGTTTGTTACTTTGACACTGTAAGTTCCTTGATCATCAGGGCTAGTTTTGTCAATAACCAATCGACAAGTTCCGTCGGGTAAGTTTGTAATATGAACGTTGTCGTTAGGCTGTAGTTCTTCTCCGTTGCGATACCATTTGATTTGATGCGGGAACGGAGTTCCAGCGACTTTGCACTCAAATACACAGCCTTTGCCTTCAACAGTGTCAATTGGTTCAAGGCCTTTAATGAATTCGGGCGCAGAGTCCTAAAAGCAAGTTGATTATTTGAAATGTCTATGCAATTCTCACCTTTGGCTTTGTGTCCAAAACAACCAATGGAGCTTGAGTCTTTGCAACGCCATGTTTGTTCGTAGCAATGCAGGTGATTGAGCCGGCGTCGGTTTTCTCAGCTTTTGCAATAACCAAAGTGGTCGAGCCGTCGTCATTAACTGTGACTTTGAAGTGAGTGTCTCCGGCACTGATCTCACGACCATCCTTCAGCCATTTTATATCTGCGGAAGGCTTGGCTTCAAATGCACATTCAAATTTGGCCTCCTGGCCTTCTTCAACGCGGACTTCTTGCAATGCTTTGACAACCAAGGGAGCCGTTTGACCGGCTTCTTCTTCTTCTTGAGCTAAAAATAGAATTGTTATTAAATTTTTACAAACAAGTATTCTTACTTTGAACGGTTAAAGTAGCGTCAGACCACACCTGAAATGCAAGTTTAAACATTTTGTGATCAAATCTTCTTAGCATAATGTTCTAATTTAAATACTCACTTCTCCCCAGCGATTTTCTGCAGCACACCGGATTTCGGCATTTGCGTCTTCTTTGGTCACGTTGAACAAAGTAAGTTTTTGTGTGCCATCTGGGAAGCTCTCCATCTTGTATTTAGGGTTTTGAGGGCTGATTTGGACCTCTCCCTTAAACCAGGAAATTTCTGGTTTTGGCACTCCGGTGACTCGTCCACTGAAGACAGCGTTCTCGCCTTGCTTGGCAGTGACTGGACGAACTGGTTCGATGAAATCTGGAGCTTCTCCATCAGTCGGAAGAGTTCCTTCGGCGACAACAGCAATCGGGCCTTCGGTCCATGCCTAAGCATTGCAAATTACATTGTGCAGTCAAATTTAAAGCGTACCGATCCGTACTCGTTTTCGGCTTCGCAGCGATATTCGCCGGTGTCATCAAATGTGCAGTTCTTAACAGTCATTGTCAAAGTTCCGTCATCCAAGTGCTCGAAAATAACACGATCAGACGACTTGATTTCCTGACCATTCCGAGTCCATTTGATGGTTGGCTTCGGATCGCCTTTGACTTTGCACTTCAAAACGGCAGTTCCGCCAATAACAGTCGTGGCAGATTTGAGCAGTTCAACGAATTCAGGAGCACCAGAATCCGGAATTGCAGCTAAAACACAAAGTTAAATTAGTGTTAGTTTCAAATTGAGTGTGCAAAGAAGCAAAGTGAGAAAAGTGCTTTTGAGTGTTTTTGTTTAGACGACAAAATTAAATTGCCTTGAACTGTTAGTTTGGCTTCGGTCCACACTGTTGACTTCTCGTATGACACTAAACAGAGTGATTAATATTTCACTGCTAGCTAAGATCCGTACCGGTGCACTTGTATTTTGCAACGTCGTTTCTTGAGACGGGATCGATGATCAAACGCAAAGTGCCATCATCAAGCTTCTCAGTCCGCGTGTTCAAATAAGAAACAGGCTCGTTGTTATTTTTGGACCACTTGATTGTTAAATTAGGCAGTTTTACAGTGTGGCTATCAAGTTGGCATTCGAAGATAGTTGAAGTGCCTTCAATAGCTGTTTTGTCTTGAAGTGTCCTCGAGAAGCCAATAAAGATATCTTCTTCGAACATAGGTTCGGCTTCGTGAATTGTTGCATATTTGAGGTCTGCGTTTGTGAAAGCTTTTCCGGAGGGATTCGAGGCTTCGACCTGAAATTGTTGGGGTTTAAACAAAACACAACCAATTGCTTACTTTGTAGTTGCCCAGATCTTCTTTTTTAACGTTCAGAATGGTCAACTTCAATGTTCCGTCGTCTAATTTCTCGATGATCATGTTTGGAGAGGGCTCAATCGGAACACCTCCTTTAGACCACTGAATGTTTGGCTTCGATTCCGGATTGACCTTGCACTTCAACGTAACCGTCTCGCCTTCTTTGATTTGTTGTTGTTGCAGCGGCTCAATAAAGAATGGCTGGATGGACTCTTCGGGCTTGCTTTCTGACACATATTTGGGGAACTTCAAATCTGCACTGGTTGCATCTTTGCCAGCTTTGTTTGTGGCTTCACAAGTGAAAGTTCCGACTGTTTCTTTGTCGGCGTCTTTGATGATCAGTGTTTGTTTGCCATCGGCGTCTCGTTTGCTGATTATCTTGTTGCCATCGATGTGGACAGGCACACCATCACGCTTCCACACAATTTCTGGCTCGGGTTTTCCAACAACCTTACACTCGAGGTTAACTGTGTCGTGCTCTTTGACTTCTACGTCGCTCAGCTTTTCAGTGAAGTGTGGAGCTTCAACATCTTCAATAACGCCAAAGTTTGCTTTCGATTCTGCACTGCCAGCCGGATTTACGGCTTTAACGCTGATTTTGCCAGCATCTTCAAGACGAGCATCTTTGATAACCAAACTGTGCTCGCCATTTGGTCCGTCCTTTTTGATAACATGAGAGTTGTCAATTTGAATTGGCTGATTGTTGCGTTGCCACTCCACTTGCGGTTCAGGCTTTCCAGCAACAGCGACATTGAATTCAGCTGTTTGTCCTTCCTGGACATCGGCGTCTTTGAGTGGTTGAGTGAATTCAGGCGGGATGTTTTCTTCAACTTCAACTCCCAAATTCGCGCTTGATTCGTCAGATCCAGCAACGTTTCGTGCAATGACTGAATATGTACCGACGTCCGACGGCTTTGCGTCTTCAATCTTCAATGTATGATTTCCATCCTTGTCTTTGATTAATTTGATATGATCGCCATCTGGAACAACTTTCTGGCCGTCCTTGTAGAAATCAACTTCTGGCGTTGTGCCAGTGACTTTAACAGACATCTCGACTGGTTGCCCTTCTTTGACTTTTTTGTTCTTCAATCCGTCGACAATTCTTGGCTTTTCGGCATCTGGAACCTTTTCGCGGACGATTGACGAGCATGTAGCTGAACCAGACGAGGAAGTTGCAACTGCACGATATTCGCGGAAGTCTCCAACAACAGCGTTGTTTATAACCAGACGCCAATGAGTGTTTGAAGCATCGTGCTGGATGGATAGGCGATTTCCAGTTTGAAGCTTGAAGTTGTCAACGACGGAGAAGAATTCTACAGTTGGTTGAGGAATGCCCGTAACGGAACAGTCCAAGATAATCTGCTCGCCGATTTTGACACTTTGGTCAGTGATGGGTTTTGTGAATTGTGGTGGTTGTGCTAAAAGTGCGTGTTTGTGCGATACAAGAAGAAGTTTGAAAGATTTCGTTGCATTTCGAATTAATTGTGTTGCTTTGAAAGAGTGAAAATCATAAAATGTTATCGAAATTTGTGCTAATTGCAAGTTTGCTTTAAAATGTGAGTTTTGAAGAGGTAAACGTGCAAAAAACTCACTTTTAATGGTCAAATTGGCCGACGTCTCAGAAGACCCGGCAGCGTTGGTTGCTTTGCAAGTGTATTGAGCTTCGTCGTTGTTGTCGACTTGGTCAATGATGAGTTTTTGAGTGCCATCATCGCTCTTCTCAATTTGGACTTTGTTCGGTTGTTCAGTCACCTTTTGACCGCCTTTAAGCCACACAGTTTCTGGAACTGGCGTTCCAATGACTTTGCACTCGAGTGTGACGCGCTCTTTTGGACTGACGGATTTGTCGGTAAGTTTGATAACGAATTCTGGAGCCTTTTGCTCTTCTTTCTTCTCCAAAGATTCTAAAATGATTTCTTAGCATGCAACTGAACATTCGATATTGTAAACTTACCAACAACTGTCAGCGTAGCTTCGCAACGATCGCTGCCTGCTGAATTTTCAACGACAGCCGTGTACCTTCCAGCATCTTCAGGCTTCACGTCATCAATAATCAATTCATTGGTTGTGTGGCCTTCGATTGTTCTTTGTTGAACCCGAATCCGAGCAATTAGTTCAATCTCTTTCCCGTCCTGTAATTAATTGTCAATAGAACGTGTTTAAAAATTAAAAATATGTTAATCCCTAATTAAACACGATAGTGATTAGATGGGAATGTGCAAAATGCATGTTTGATTTAAAATGCGTACCTTTAACCATTTACAAACAACGCCTTTGGTGTCGGGAACGACACATTCGAAAATGGCTTGATGGCCTCGATTGGCGCGTGTGTCTTTGATTTTTGTAATGAAGTTGGGAGCCATGACTGGAGTCGGCGTACGAACTAATTCTTCACGATCCATGTGCTCGCTCACCGGAATGAAGTCTTCGATATGTTCTTCGAGCATGTCTGATTCCGATTCTGACACCATGTCAGAAGTGTAAGTTGCCATGTTTGCGGTGCAACTAACTTCTCCGGCTTGGTTCTCTGCTTTGCAAATGATCTAAACGTTAAATGTTTTCATTGTTTAAAAGTAGATTCTTACTTCTCCAACATGAATTTCGGGATTAAAGTTGTTGATTGTGAGGACAGATGTTGTGTCGTCAGTTTTGATTGTAATGCCATCAACCCCATCTTTAACTTCTTTATTGTTGATGAACCACGAAAGAACAGGCTTTGGATCTCCAGTGAAAACAACACGATGCACGACTTTTGAGCCTTGGCGCGCACGAACGTTGCTCAACCACTCAAGGAAATCAGGCGGCTCACCGCGAGGCAAAACTAGCAACGTGGCTTCAGAGCTCGCGCGTCTGAAATCCGCAATTGTGACTTCTCTGCATTTCGTAACGAGTCTTTGTTGAATCAAGACTTTGAACTTGTTTAAATTCTCTTTAAAACTTGCCCATATTGATTGATTGCTTCACAAAGAACTTTTCCAGAGTAGTCGCATGTGATGTCTCTTATAGTCACCGTGTAAGTTCCTTTTTCGGAGTGAATTTTGATGTTTTGGCTTTCAACTAGCTTCTTGCCGTTGATGTACCAGCTGACCTGAAGCCGATTTAATTATAAATTTGCTCCGAAAAATAGCGCTATAAACTTACTTCAGGTTCGGGCTCACCAATCAAAACTGCTTTCAATTTGAGGGTATCACCTTCTCTGCAAACGGCATCGCAAACTAGAATTGATTCGTTTGTACACTTATCAACAGTTAAAGCAAATCTTACGTTGAGTTTCGAAAGCCACAGGAACCGGCGCAACGACTTTGAGTTGACCTTCGATTTGAGCTTCGCCCATTCTATTTACAGCGACACATTTGATCTTTCCAGTCATGTCGGTTGTGCAGCCATGAATTACCAATGAGTAGACGCCTTCTTGGTTCTTGATTTCGGTGTCTTCAGTTTGGCAAACTAGTTGATTGTTGATGTACCTAAAATTCGAATAATTAAATTCATGGCATGCTTTTTAGTTCACCATTTAGCAAGTGGAGCTGGAGATCCACTAATGATGACTTTTGTGTTCAAGCTTTCGCCTTCTGTGACAGTAAGTGGTCCCAACTCGGACAAGAACTGTGGCTTGGTTTGGAAGACCTTCTTTTGAACGCCGATGCTTGCAGTTGTTTCTACTGTTCCGTAGCTGTTTTCGGCCTTAATTGTCACACGACATTTGTCGTCCAAGCTGGCATTTGGAAGTGTTAAGCGCAAAACTCCAGTTGATTCAATGTATTCGAGACGCAACTTCTCTGTTGACTCGATTTTTCTGCCATCTCGCAGCCACTCGATTGTAGGTTTTGGCTTGATTTTCGTGTCCAATTGAGCTTCCATGACCAAGCGTTCATGTTCTTCGACCAAACGATCTTCCAACTCACGAAGGAAGACTGGCGGGCCTCCGCGTTCTTTGACAGCCAATGTAGCATTTTGACTCTTTTGACCGAGACTGTTTTTGGCGAGCAAAGTGATCTCACCGGCTTGGTCCAATTGAACGTCGGTGATTTCAAGAACATGAGCGTCACCGGAACTGCTGGTTTTGGCATTTGCGTCCGTAATTGGCTTGCCGTCTTTTAACCAAGTAATCTTAAAATGTTTGGTTAACGTTTACTTAGTGTTTAGTTAACTCACCTCCGGTTCCGGATAACCAGCAATTTTAGCCGAAAATTTGGGATTTTCACCCTCACTTGCTTGAATGTCTTTGATGTCTAAACGAGGAATAAGTGTATAAATTGCTGAAAAACAAACCGCTCAAGAATGTAGGGAATTTCACGTTTGCGATCAACTTGCAGATTGGCCGTTGCTTCCACTTGGCCTAACGAGTTTTCGACGCGAACTTTGACTTTTCCACTCTGAAAACAACTCGTTTATCTACTTTGAATAGTTTGAAATAGCGTGCAACGTGCAGAAAGAGAAGTGTTAACAATTCAGACCTGAGAAACGACTGGTTTGAAAATTCTGATTGACGTTTTTCCTGTTTGCTCATCGTACTTCACGCGGATTTCATCGTTTGAAACAATTGGCTGATCTTGCAAGAACCAGGTGATTTTCAAGGGAGACGAGCCAGTAACAATAGCGCTGAATTTGACTCCGCGTGGTGATGAGTCTTCTTCCAATTGATGATCTTGTGGGACTTTTGTGAATTCTGGCTTTGCTTGTTTTGAACGCACATCAAGCTTAAAAGAAAGAAATGAGAGGTGAAACGATGTGCAAAGAAGAAGTTCTGTAAAAAAACTAACCCGTGCCTCCGAAGAATTAGATCCAATTGAGTTTTCGGCAACTGCTTTCAATTGTCCACTCATGTCGGAAGTTGCATTTGGAATCGACAAAGTATAAGTTCCGTTGCCATTGTCGCCAATTTGAACACCATTCACGCCGGGTTGCAACTTGTTTCCATTCAAAAACCAATCGACTTTTGTGTCTGGTGTTGGATTCTCCAGAGAAACTTCAAATTTAAGTGGCTGGCCTTCGTCAACACTTTTGTCTTGCAATTTTGCGCTGAAGACAGGTGCTGTCTTTCCAGGCTTTACATTCAACTCTGCGCTTGCTTTGTCGGAAGAGTAGCCATTTGAAGCCTCAACTTGAATTGTGCCGGCATGTTTCTTTTCCGCAGATGCAATGCGCAATGTGTGGCGATCGTTGGATTCCGTAAGTGTGTAGTTGTCTCTCGATGACTCAATAACTTCATTATTAACTTTCCACACAACTTTGGGGCGTGGAAGGCCAGTAACGGTGGCCGAAAACTCAGCACTTTCACGTTCCTCAACAGTTGTTCCTTTTGGCCACTCCGTGATTTTAACCGGACTTTGTTTGGGCTCAACCTTCAAATTGGAGCTGGTGCTGTCCGAGCCGGTTTCATTCTTGCTCGTGACTCCAAGTTGTCCGCTGAGATCGCCTGTTGGATTGTCGATTTTCAAAGTGCTAGTGCCATCAGGCGCAGTTGTGATATGAACTCCATCAACTCCGTCCTAAATCAACATTTCATTAATCGAATGTTGTTGATTGAATGAAATTTATAGTTTACCTGCAAAGGCTTTCCATTCAAAGTCCAATCAATAGAATCGGCGTTCGGTGCTCTGACAGAAACTTGGAACGGCTCGCCTTCGGTAGCTCTCAACTCATTAGGCAACTGACTTGCAAATTTAGGCACTGGTTTGGCTTTCTTGTTGACTTGGAAGTCGGCGGCTGCGTTTACAGAACCTGCTGGATTGGTTGCAGTAATTTTAATTTGACCAGTTTGATGAACAGCCGAGTCGTTAACTCTTAGTGTGTATTGGTCGCCAGACTGAGACAAGCCAAATTCGCTGCTTGTTGGTTGAACAACTTGGCCGCCAACCGACCATTCGACAGTAAGTGGACGAAGTTTGCTGGTGACAGTAGCCGAAAATTGAACAACTTCGTGTTCGGAAACGGTTCTTGAGTTCGGAGCTTGTGTAATTTGTGGCGGATCACCTTTTGGCTCAACTGTGAGTTTTGCTGAAGTTTTCACACTGCTGACTGAGTTCTTCGCTTCACACTTGATGGTTGACGAATCTTGTGCCGACTCAATGATAAGTTCGTGTTCATAGGCTGGCGATGAACTGAGTTTAACACCGGGTGTTGATGAATTGACAGGTTGACCGTTAATAGACCATTGCACGTTTTGTGAGCTTGCATTCTCAATGATAGTTTTGAATTGAGAGCTTTGTCCCTTTTCAACGCGTTGATCGCTCAATTGCTGTTTGATTACAAGCTTTTCTTCAAAGCGTTCGGTTGTCACGGTGTTTGATGTGATTTTATCCATTTCAATGCTGCCTTGAGTTGTGGATTCGGCGTTCTCGTGCAGACGTTCATCCACGGAGCGGCGTTGAAGTTCATTGGCTTCTGACAAGTTGGTAGTTTCTTGACCGCTTTCGTGCATTTTCTCTTCAAGAGTGCGTTTTGTTGGTTCACTAACTTGAAGCAGGCCAAAGCATTGATCGCTTCCAAGTTTGTTTTCTGCTGTGACAACAATAGTTGCCGGATTTGGTAGAATGTTGGTGTCGATGATGAGACGAGTTGTTCCACTAGCCACACCAGTTTCGATTGTTGTGCCGGGCGTTGATTGCCACACTTTTTGATTGTCAATTGACCTGAAGGTGTGAATTAAAAACTCGATTTAAGTAAGTTTAAAAGAACGCACCAAGTGTATTCAGCAGCAGGCGATGCGTCAGCATGAGCTTCGAATACAGCCTTTTGACCACGTTCAACATTCACATTTTCCAACTTCTTGTCGAACACTGGTTTTTGTGGACGTCGGTCGACGCCAAGACGAGCTTGAGTGGCGGCTTGGCCTTCGGAGTTTGTAGCTGTGCAAGCAATTTCACCAACGTCTTTGAGTGAAACATTATGAATCTCCAACTTTGTGCTGCCTTCGAACTCTCGGAATTTGATTCTCTAAAATGCAGACAATTGAGGACGAAACTCAGAAAAGCACTTACATCGCTTTCAACAAGAGGTTCACCGTTCAAAGTCCACTTTAATTGAGCTTTCGGTTCGGCATCCACTGTAACTTCAAAAACGGCAACATTTCCTTCCTGTTCAGTTACGTTCTTGAGAGGTTGAGTGAATTCAGGTGCTTTCTTCTTTTTGTCTAATGGCAGAACTAAAAAGCAAAAATCGAATTAAACAATAAACAACAAACAAGTTAAATCATACCAATCAAACGAGCGCTTGTTTCGAAGCGACCTAATTGATTTTGCGCTCTGCACATGACAGAACCGGCATGTTTTGACGAGTCGACAATAAGTTTGTGGTCAGTCCCGTTTACTTCGATTTTGATGCCAGGTGAGTTGCCGTCCAACAACTAAATTGAGTGTTTTACACTTAACTAGTCCACGTACACTTTAAATATTGCAATAAAAACTTACGTTGCCGTTAATAAACCAGCTGACCTGAATTTGAAATATTTAGTGCGTAAAAGATATGCCAATAACTTACTGTTGGATTCGGAGAGCCACGAACAGAGGTTTCAAATGTTGCGGTTTCACCGAATTTGACAGTTTGGTCTTCGATGTCTTTGACGAAAGTGGGAGCACTTCTCGAGTCTTCTTCTTCAGGCTCGACAGTGAGTCTAGCTCGGCTTTCTGCTTGTCCATGATCATTGTAGGCGCGTGCAACAATCTCGCCGTCGTGGCCATCGATTGTGCATTTCTGGATGGTGATGCGATAGTAAGTGTCTTTCTGGAGGATTTCCACGCCATCCACTCCATTTTCCAACTTCTTGTTTTTAAGAGTGAAGTCAACCTTCGGCTCGGGGTAACCGGAAACATCAACTTCAAACATGACTGCTGAGTTCTCACTAACAACGCGATCCTCCAAAGGTCTGTCAAACTGTGGAGGCAATGGAGGAACGCGGACGCGAAGTTTGGCATCGCAACTGTTTGTTCCAAGTCGGTTTTTGCCCTAAAAATCACATTTTAATGTTTTAAACGGTTTCGTTGAATTTGCGCATTTTTGGGAACTTTTAAATTTTTTTCGGATGTTTGTTTTGTGCTTAAAGAGTTCGTAAGTGTTTGTTGCTGCGTGGGCGGCCAAACACCGGCTTTTATTGGCGACAAAAAATCCACTAATTTTGCTTCGTTTATTTTGAGACTTTTCGGCGGTTATTTTCGCGGCCGTTTGCATCGAGCAACTGTTCCGATCATTTCGCGTGGCTTTTTAGTGCCAAAGAGGAAATTCCTTGAGTGCAAACACCTTCTACTTGCAACTTTAAAGGTTCAAAACCTACTTGACAAGTAATTGTTCCGTCGAAGTGTCTGCTGACATCTTTAATTGTCAAGATGCAAATGCCGTCTTCGCTGATGAATTTGACCTTTTCAGATTCGGTCAACGGCACCTGAATTTTAAAGCATGAATACACGTAATTTTACGTAGAGCACTTACGCCGTTGCAAAACCACACAACATTTGGTTCAGGGTCTCTGAAACAAATTACCTTTTGTTAAAGTTATCAAATGCAGAATTAATTACCCCGTCAATACGGCTTTGAACTTGACAGTGTCACCTTCGTTGCAATCAACGTCTTCAGTGACTGCTTGGAATTCGGCTAAACACAATCAAATTAGCCTTTAAACAAAAATGGCATGAGAACTTACGTGGAACATGATTTTTGTCAGGATCAGATTCAACAGTCAACTTAGCGTTGGTTTCTTTAGTGCCATATTCGTTGGTAATTCGGACAGTGTAAGTTCCACTGTCGTCCGGCTGAGCGTCGTAAATTTCTAGTTGTGCATTTTGACCGTCGTATTTGAGTTTAAAGTCAGCTGAAGGGCGCAGTGGTTGATCTCCGACAAGCCACTAAACAATTAAGTTCAAATTGCTTTTATACAACGTAAAACGTACCTGGAGCTCTGGCTCGGGCCAACCCTCAATTTCACACTCAAAGTTGACGACATCTCCTTCTTTGCAAACTTGGTCTTGGAGAGAGTTGATAAAGGCAGGTGGGGCGGCTTCCTTTTCAACTTTCCTGAACATGAACTAATATAATCAAATTAAGAAATGCAAAAACATACAAGACTTTGAAGTACGCAGAAGTTGAGGCCTAAAAATCAATTAGTGCACAAAAAGCAACAGCAAAAAGCTACTTGTCCAAACTCGTTTGTTGCGACACATTTATAAAGGCCGGTGTCTGTGACTTGGACTGGGTCAATTGTTAAAGCGCTAAAACACTAAATGAATTCTGAAGTGCACAATAAACTTACAAAAAGCCATCTTCGTCCGAGTAGAATGTAAGTCGTTCGTTTTCTTTAATTAACACATCGTCTTTGTACCTGAAAGCATTTAGAATGAGAACATTTACACAAGTGCTTGAAAATCAACTAGATTAAAACTGACCAGCTAATTTCCGGGAGGGGGTATCTGAAATTCCAAAATAGGCAACTTGTTTAATAAGAATCAAAATACCCGGTAACTTTGAGGCACATTTTTGCAGACGACTCTTGCAATGTTCGAAAACCGTACTGCGTTCTTGTCACGCGGGTTCCTTGCATGTCGAGGGTCGTTCCAGTTGTGGCTAAAATAAGTGATTATTTAAGAAAAGAACATCAAACACTTACTCCAGTCGATGCTAAAAGCAATTTGTTTGTTTAATGCATTTTTGTTATTGTTTTTAAAAGTTGAAACGTTGAGAAGAGCTGTTCCAACAAAGATGCAAAAAACAAAGCAAACCTGGATCCGCCACTGTACAACGATGTTGAACTTCCAGTTGGGGAGATGGCAGGTGGAGATTTGATCTTTTTGCGCGGTGGGCCTTCTTCGGGGCCTAAAAACCATAAAATGATTATGGCGAAAGAAAACAGTGGAAATAATAGAAAAATGTCGAGACCGGTTGGAGCACTACTCTTTCTGGACATTGAATATTCACTGAATTCAGAGTGCGAATCAGTCATGTTTACGTCGTACTCAGTGATTGTGTAAGTGTCTGTATCGGCCATTTCCGACGCTGAAAGTGTAAGAAAGTAAGAAAAACTTAAACCATGCAGGATCCACAAGCTCCAGTCCTCCTTCCTCTGACTCGGTCAGTTCAATGATGTACATCACCCGGAGAACCATTTTGAATATAGTTGGGGCAGATGCACTAGATCAATAAAAAATATATCCGTGGCGCATAAAGGAATGTTAGATTGAGCGGAATGGCAAGCTTTTAAACAGTCTCTCCCTTACTGTTTCTTGAACTTGCTGAACTCAAATGGACTGGCGTTGCGCGCCCGAAGGCAAGCACTTCCGGTGCACCGATTCGGAATTTTCGCCTGGCAACACCCAATAGACGGCCAAGAAATGAGAGGGACGCGTCAGAGATTCTCCCCCGCCAGCGGATTTTTGATTATCAGTGGGGATGGCAACCTGGAAAATGCCACTGCCGCAACGAAGACAACTGTTGCGGCCGGGCAGGTTGTGCGCTTGGACATGCTGAAGGGAGTGCGTAGATGCGTTGATCAGCACATCCACTTGCCTCCGGCCACTTGCAAAGTCGTGGAAATCCGCTAATGCGGCTTTCGGGGACGTGCAGACGCACTCATGCTCGACTTGCTGATCTGCTTGGAAGCATGAAGAGCAGCGACTTAATCGGCCATTTAACGACCTGTTCATTGAGCAGCTTGAGCCAATTAGACGCACATTCTGCTTTGTTTTTTCTGGCCCTTACCCAAACAGTTGTCTTCTCATTCCATGGGGGTTGTTTTTGGCCAGATCTCGGCCTTT
Organism: Aphelenchoides bicaudatus; assembly: GCA_024699845.1. Taxonomy (NCBI): domain Eukaryota; kingdom Metazoa; phylum Nematoda; class Chromadorea; order Rhabditida; family Aphelenchoididae; genus Aphelenchoides; species Aphelenchoides bicaudatus. Next base: position 1,801,298 of record JAMPIN010000002.1, read on the forward strand.
GTCCTTTAGCCCCCGCAGTAGGTTTGTGCGTGCATTCACGTTTACTCGCTAGTTCCTAATCAGAGCGGCCATTCCCGAACGGTCATCGTTCGGGGGTCGGCTACGTAAGTGTCCACTGATGTCCATTGTTTGAGTGCAGGAGGACTTGAGCCGGCTTGATCCAGTTGTTGCTATTTTTGCAAAGATCTTTCAAGCTTACAAAGAGATTCTTGCATCTCCATTATGTCTTTGAGCCATGCTTTGCGCACGTATTCTGCTTGTTGCAAGTCTTTGCTGTACTTGATGCGGAACGATGGCAATCCTTGCTCGTTTGCTTTGAAGACAATCGAGTCTTCGTCGCTTGTGTGTTGTCTAACTGTGTACTTGTCGAGCTGAATTCTTTCGTTATTATTTAGTTGTTTCAATAGTTTGTACCCGAACAGTTGCACAGTGATTAAAAGTGGGCGGATCGGTTTTTGTGTTTGGCTCGGTGATCATAAGAGTGCGTGAAAACAGGAAAACATGACGTTCTTGCGGATTGTTGTCATTCTCCCATACACAAAAAGGCTCCTACAACGGAATTGAGTTTATTTTTAGTGTTTTCACTGCTTACTTGTCTAACAATTCTTCCCAACTTATTGATATCGCCGGGATAGTTGCGAATGTTGCTTGTGAAGACAGCTTCTGAAGCGCGTGTTGAAAGAGATTGAATAAGTTCGAGTGCTTTTTGAATCGATTTTGTTGAAGCCTTTTGCGCGCATGTTGTATTTGATGATCTCCTGAACTTGAGAATAAATTTTGTTCATTGTCTATCGTTACCTTGAAATACTGCTCATATTGCTGCACACGTTCAGCAATTTTATTCAAATAGTCCACAAAAGTGTTGGCGCTGGCTTCAATTTTGTCGCTCAAAGACTGAAACGCAAAAATTGAATTGCTTGTTAAAACGAAAAATTTACGCACTTGCAAGTAATCACTGACGGCTTTGTTCTCGGCAACCAACTTCAATGTGTTTGGTAATTCTCGCAAAAAGTAAACATGATTTTCGAAGTCTCTTTCCAGACGTAGAAACGTATGACCGATTTTGCCAGGATCGTCCGAATAGTATTGCAAGCCTTTTAGAAGGATGTTGGCGTGAAAGTTGAACAGTTCTTTTATGTTCAAAATCAACTGAGGCTTTGCTTCGAGAATTTGAGGAGGAGCTGCCTTGTCGTCCAGCCATTGAATGAAGCTGTTGAGTGCTCCTAATTCGGTAACAAAATCTTCCTCCGTACGCAATAAGTCGTGATAAACTTGTCTAAAATGATTTGTGTTGAAATTGTTTTGACAAATTTGTTCTTTGCTATAAAAAAGTTTGTTACTGCGTTTTGTATGCAAAATCTTTTAAAGTGAGTTTCTGTTTACTCAACTCATGCTTTCGAGCCTCCCACTCTGTTTGAGGAGCAATTGTTTTTTGCGCTAACTTACTCTCTTTTCAGCACTGCTTGTTGCTCTTCGGTCAACACTACGTCATTGCCTGCTTCAAGCTCACGAGTTCGCTTTCTGTTCTTGTAGAAGTTCGTTGGCGTCTCAAAAATTGAGGACGGACAGAAGCCTACTTGTGGTGGACGGGCCTGCAAATATCAACCCTTTAAATACATCAAAAACTGACTGGCTTACTTTTGTACGCACCAACCAAAGAGACGGATTATTGCTGTCCAAAACTTCGACAATTTGTCCTTGTTCAAGAGCAATTGAGTCCGTATCTTTGACATCAGGTTGATAGTCTTGAATAGAAATAAAAACAGGCAATGTGCGAGTTTCGGAGCTCTAAATTCAAATATTAAGATCATTAAGAACGTTGAAAAGTGTGAAAAACTTACTGCCACTACTTCTGTTGAGCTCGATCGTCCACGAGCGCTAGTTCTTGAAGTAACAGATTCGGCTCTGTAGCTTGAGCGTGAAGAATGCGCCTAAAAATAGAAGATAAAATACTAAACATGCAAAATCCACAAACCAAGTAATCAACATCCTCCGCAGCTGTGTAACGCTTGATGGAAGAATATTTGCGTTGTAACTGTTTTTGACGGCGAGTTGCCATCTCGTTGGATTAAGAGCTAGCGCTCATCAACGGACTTTTGGTAAGTTTGTGAAGTTGACCGGTTTTATTGGTCAAATTTGCGCGACAGCGAGTGTCGAGCCTCTCCCACTCTTCTGTAGTTACACGAACTTACTTTTAAAAAATAATCAACACGCGCAATTATCGTTTTAACGGTAATTTGTCAAAACTTCAAAGCACACAAACGTTTAAAGTGTAAAAACGAATAAAGTGCAAAAACGTTTAAAAGCAAAACTGCTAATTAATCAATTTTGAAAACGGTTCGGTTGCCATCAGTCTGTTTAACACGCCACAACAACCTCCAAGCCGTATCGGGTGTTCGTCGCAGCAAGGCAGAGCAGGCGCCTTAGCGTAAGCGTTCCAAAGGTGCCGATGTTCGTTGGCCGTGCGTTGGATCTCTTCCGGATAGGTTTCTCCAGGCCGGAGGTGGGTGGAAAACGAGTGTGCGTGTTGCTGTTACCTCCAAGCAGCCTTCCCGAAAAAACTCGTACATGACGGCGGGATCTATTGGCTTTTCTTTTGCCTCTTCTCTGATCATCTGCTCACCTGAAAAGCACCGGGATCTCCCAAATTCCAGCTTCTTTGCTGATCAAGGTTTGGAGTGCAAAAAAGACTCCTGTTTTTTGTAGCCTGTTCCTATAAGCAATTGATTGGCAGGTGTTTGAAACTCAGTCACTGGCCACTAAGCAAGTTGCATGGAATAGAAACAGTTGGTATTTGTTCGCGGAGGAAAATTCCAAACTGAAAATGGGACGATTAAATTTGAAATCACCAATTGAATTGTACAAGTTGTCTTGCAAAATGTTTTGATTGATCAACGACGTAAGGTTCAAATCTTGAATTGCATAAACGTTTGATTGGTTGTGTTTGAACATATGTTTTGATGTTTATTGGCATGATGTGATTGGTCATTTATTTGTTTTATATTGTTGGGACTTTTTTAGACGAGTTCGCCGAAATTTAAGAGCTCAAACGCTTTTTGCATCTTTGTAGTTCAGTGTTTTAACTTTAAAGTTTCTTTAAACTATTCTTTCCGTTTAATAATATGTTTCGTATTGTTGTGACTCTTTTGTTCAACTTGACTTATCAAACAAAAGTGCCTTAAAACACTGAGCTCTTAAATTTCGGCGAACTCATTTAAAAAAGTTCAAACAATGTTGTTTTGAGATTACAAATGCAATAAAAACAGTTCACAAAGTTCAATCAAATTCTTTCTCTAAAGAAGAAGTTTCTTTTCAAAACAAATAAATATCGCAATTTTCAATAAGTGATAGCATGTTTTGAAAACAGGTTTGGCCTCCAGCAATCTCTTATTCATTGATAGAACAGGAACCGGCGCGGCCAAAGCGTCATTGCATCGACGCATTAGAGACCTTTTGCGGACTATAAATTCAACGAGGGTCTGAGTCATTCGCTCACAAGGCCCGTCGCTGCATTCCTTTGACTTCCGTACAAACCGGCCACTTTGCATAGACGCGCCGATCGGGCTCTATTCTGCCTTTTCTTTTCGCACCTCTTCTTCTTTCAAACGACCTTCGTTTCGCGCGCCAAATTGACAATTAAACTCCTTCGTTTAGTAAGCAACATGGGCCAAAAGCAATCTTATTCGCTGACCACCGACTTCGACAACAAAGAGATTATCGACGGAGAAGTTGCTCAAACGTTCAGTACGGCCGAACCAACACCGGTCAGCTTGCGTCCAGTTGCTTCGACTCGAACAAAAGTCGACCAAGTTGCCGTAAAGCACATAGAGGAGAACGTTCCTGTCCCTTCTCCACAAGTAGAGCCATGTGTGGAAATCGATTCGTCTCTTGTTCCGGTACATTTGGAAAAGTTGCAAGTGGAGCCAGAAATGCCACACTGTATTTTTATACTGGACAAAGAAAATGCGGATCCGCGTCTTAAACAAGAAGCAAAAGAGGAAGCTGCTCACTTTGCACAGTCAGATGGGTTGCTTAGTCGACAACTGGAACTTTCTGAGTTGCCTGGCAATTCGTGGCCAATCAAAAGTGGGTTTTCAAATAAACACTGCTTTAAAGAAACATCTGTTTAGCAAAATCACATGAAGATCTCGCCTGTTTGGAGCCCGAACCGACCAAAACAGTTGATTCGATTTTGTACGAAAAGTTGGAATATGGACGTCATGAAATTGTTGCTCAACTGTTTGAAGCTGATTCTTCTACACTCACTTCAAAAGATTCTGCCATTTCAATCACAGAAATCAAACAAACTATACTTGATCCGGACGTGGAACTTTATTTGACTCGCACAGCCGAATTTAATGAAAGTTAATTCAACCGTTGTTCTTTGTTGCATAATCAATGTCTATTTATTTGGGTAAGCTCTACAAAGTGGGCCAAAAAACGTTAACACAAAAGGCAAAAATTGTTTGTGTTTGAAACTTTTCGATTGACTTTTTTGCTTTTTGTGTTAACGTTTTTTGGTCCACCCAGTAAGTGCTATTATTTGAGTTTTCGTAACGTTGAAGTCTTTATTCACTCGACTATCAATTTGTATATAGTTGGTGTGAAAAGTCGCTCCAAACCGTTTTGGGATGGACGAAAGCACTGTTTGTAATATTCTATGAATGTGTCTCCCTCACCGGTCTTGAATTACTTGCTTTTCTTTTGCAACTTGTCTTCTAAAGTAGTGTTGTGAATAAATGCGTCGGTTGTGTTTGTTGATTTTTGTTTGGACTTTAAATGTGAAGTCAACTTTTGCTAATTGTCCTTGCTGCCAAACAAAGCCTATTCAACAAAGTTGCAATCCGTTCAAAGGCTACGTCGGCCCGGCTCCTCCGATTCCGTTGCAAGGCCAGATTTTTAAACCTCAAAATAAGCTCCACTCGAAACCGTTTCCTCCATTTAAAGATGGCTTGTGGATTTCTTCTGCGCCGGCAGACGTTAATAGAGGTTTTATACTGTTAGTTTTGTTTGTAACAGCTTTTTAGAAAGTGATATCTGGCGACAAAATGCTCTACAGCTGTTGTGGCAAGAGAGAGCAAGTACAAACCCAACTCCGCTAATTCATTTGACAGTAAGCACTTCAAAGTTGTTTTAACAAGAAAGATCTTTTCTGATTTGTTTAGTCGCCGGGCTTGAAAAACGTCGAATTTATTCTCAAAGATGAGAGTTTTTCTCCAACTAGCTCGATTTCATATAGAACGGCGTGGAAGTTGATTTTCTGGATGCTGTTGCATGGCTTTGTTGAACGTGGGACGCATATTGTTGACGCTTCATTTGGAAATACGGCTATCGCAGAAGCTTACTTTTCAAATATCTTGGGCATAAATTACACAGCCGTTGTTCCGGAAAATTTAGACGAAGGCCGACTGTTGCTGTTGAGCACTTACAAGGCTCGAATTCTGCTAGCTAAACCGTCTGAATTGTTGTTGAAAGCAGAAGTGTTGGCTAGTTCCAGACCGAATATGATCTTCATCAATCAGTACATGTTTGCGAAAAACACAGTTGAAATGGAAGAAAGTTATTTTGCACCGCTGACGAGCACAAACATAATGGGAGAATTAGTTGGACAGTTGTTTGTTAAGTATAAGAAATGGATATTGCCTGATTATTTTGTATCGTCGGCTGGAACCGGTAAAGACTTCATTTTTGTGTAATCGCAATCTTTTTAGGATCAACAATACTGTCAATTGGTCACTTTGTGAAGAAGTACGGCATACCAACAGAAATTGTTCTGGCAGACACGGAATTTTCATCATACTTTGACTATGCAGTTTATGGGAAATTTTTGAACGAAAGTGTCGAGTCATTGTGGGTTGACCCCGGCTTGGGTGGACTTGGATTTGGACAATTTGAGACGAGTCGAGTTGAAGAAACAAGGCAGTTTAAATTCGTTGTTAATATCGTTCAAATTTGTCTTTTTAGTTTAAACCCGAACCTTGTTGACCGTGCTTTAAAACTACCGGATCTGGCTTCAATTGCGGCAATGCATTTTCTACGTTCTATCAACATTGACGCTGGTCCAGCCACCGGAATTAGCTTCCTTGCGGCATTCTCAATTGCCGCCAAAGAAAAGCAGCGGTGACATTATTAAATTGAATAAGTTTACTGATTTAACTTTAGAAGACAGTCGGGACAGTCAATTAAAATTGCTCTGTTGATCACCGATCCAGGACGCTTTTACGACAAAACCTACTACAATCAACAGTGGATCGACAATCGAATGGGAGACAGTGGTGGTTTCAAGCTTGTTCAATGCTGGCTTGAAGTCATCAAGCGTTGTTTCCAAGCAGATTGTGATCCGTTAGAAAGTGGCCCAAAGACATGTCCGTCTCCAATGCAAGAACTTATCGAAAATCTGTAGTTGCAAAGATTAAATGCCATATGTTTATTATTCGGCTATTTATACATATAAATATAGTTCGACAAGTAGCCGACTCTTGTAGTAAATGCAGTCAATAAATTATGAGTCTTGTTCGATTTCTCGCTGAGCGGAAGAACTCTTGAATCGGTCTTTCGGAGATTGCTCGCCTAACTGTGATGCAAACATTTTCATTTTGTCACGAAAGTTGAGGTTGCTTCCATCAGGCTGGAAATTAAAAGGGCCTTTAAATTGACGCTTTGCGGAAGAACTCACCACGGGCTTCAATGCCTTTGCTTGGAGATCCGCCTTTGCATTCAAAAGGCGTTGCCTGGGATCATTATAGACTTCGTGAGCGCCTAAGATTTGGACTCGTGGCTCGTTATCTTCGTCGTCATCGTTGAGAGCACTCGTGGATTCGATTATCTTCGTGTCCATATGAATATTGGAAGCTTTTTGAGGTTGTTCAGAACGAGGCGAGTCGCTGGCGTTGCTTGAAGTAGATGTATGTCCGTTTTCTTTCAAATCATCTCCGGAAACTTCGGTTGCAAATTGAACTCGTTTTCTTTGGCGTTCATCTGGAGAGCCGGTCTCTCTAAACTCATTCAGATTAGAAGCACGTATTCAAAGACAATATTGTTACCTAAGAGCGCCTCTTGGAACATCACAAGCATTGGCTGTTTGTTCAAGTTGCTCAATTTTGTTGACGAAGTCATCTGGATGGAAACGCACTGATGTGCTGCTCGGTTGCTTTTCACGGTTGCTGTTGATCTCATTGAATTTGGTGTTGATTTCGTTGAGGAAAGGCAATTTGTAGTCCGATCTGATTGGGTTTGGAATCACTGGAGCAACCCGTCTAAATGTGTTCGTGTTAGATTTTAAACAACTTAAAAGCCAACCGATCAAATTGCAGCATTTTCTGAGTCCTGTTATTTAATGGAATGTTAGCCGCCGAGCGAGTAACAGGAACAAACGATGCGTTGTGAGTGTTTCCATTTTGGTAGTCGTCAAATGAGTTTTTATTTGGTTGATGTACTTCCGACTCAAGTTGGCTGAAAAGCGGAGCAGATCGTCGGCCAGAGACAGGAAAACTCGACTGAAAGCATTAAACATAAAATGACACTTAGAAAGTCGAAACTGTACCGTTGATACTGATTTTTGAGGTGAATGTGGTCGAGGAACGGCAGATGAGGAATATGAAGGCATTACATTGAATGGCACGGTGCTTGATGAACGAGTTGCATTTATTGCGCTGTATAGTGGAGGCGGTTCGGCTCGCAATCCGGGTTGTTGTTTGTCTTGAAGGATTATTTGAGGTCTTTGAGCGGAGCGATAACGTGGCTGTTGTCGAGCTGACGGTTGATTGGAGTTAATGGAAATGGTGTCTGCCTTAAATATTTGAAATGCACAATAAAAGATGCAACGAAACTCTTACTTGACTGTACAATTCTGAAGTGGATGCTGAACGATAGTGTCGGTTGTTGAGATCTGAAGTATTAGGAATGGCTGGCATTGATGGTTGATGACTGATTCCAGACAACTGAGGTTGCGAGCGACGGACAAAACTAGTGTTTCTCAGCCACGAATCCAAACCATTAAACGATGCAGCATTTTTGGCTACTTCAAGTTGTACGAACTCTCCAGCTTCTGCGATCTTTTGAGCCGCAAACTCTTGTGTTACATTAAGAAGGGAAACATTGTTGACGCTCAAAAGTTGATCTCCAGTCTCCAAATGACCTTCCTGCAATAAATTCTAAATTAACATTTATAGATAAATACTTACTCTGTACGCAATTGATCCCTCAACAACTTTCTTGACATAAATTCCAAGATATCGATCTCCAATGCCCTGAACATAAAATTATTGTTGTTTCTTTTGAAAAAATTAACTAACCTGAGCAGCAACGATGCTCAGGCCAACACCTGCACCGTTTGGTCGTCTGATTTGAACAAAAATTCTTTGTGGTTGGGAACGATTGTTTTCCATGGAAAGTTGGCTCATGTTGGAAGCAAGAGTGTTGTTGACAGGCGTGTATCTATTTGATTGCACAGAAGCATATTCACTGTCTACAATTGTTCCAGGCACATGTTGTTGCATGGACGGCCGGCGTTGTTGATTTGCCATATGCGCAGTCCACAAACCGTTCAATGTGTTGTATTGGATTAGACGGCCAATTCCGGCTCTTTCTAAATCCATAATCAATTGAAGCATGTCGGACGGGATGCCTCGTTGTGTGTCTAAATTAGCATTACTTTAAAACTTCATCAAAAATAAAAAACTCACCAACAACGTAGCCGTCTTGTGGAAACAAGAATGGCAAGCCAAGAACGGAATGCTCTTCCAATTGAATTCGTACACCTTCTTCTTGCGCACTTTTGTCAGCTTGCGTTCTAGCCAAATGAACTAAATTGTCGATGAGTTTGTGAGAAACGGGCATTTCGTTGTGATCAGGAAGATAGTATTCTAGCAGAAAGCTGATTTGAATGCTGTTCAGTTTGTAGCAAGTAGAGCCGAGATTTCCAAGTTGATCGATCGTTTTTGGAAGGATGAGAAGTTTAAGTGTTTGCGTAATTCGATCCATGTGACATTCGGCTGCAAACTCCAAGCCTTGTTTTTCAGCCCATTGGTAGATAGTTTGGAGACGATTGCGAAAACGAACTCCAAACATGCGAGTCAAATTCATATTGCCTGTAAGTAAGTAAGTTAAAAAAGCTTTTGAGAATAACAAACCTGCAGATCCGATAAGCCAATTAAATGCATACATGTTGATAAAATGAAACAGCTGCGAAAAGGACTGAATGATGAGTGCAGGATTTAACCGCGAACGCCGATAACTTAGCACCAAGTCGTTCAGTAAATGAACAATGTTTCTTGCTTCTTCGCCACCACTGTTGTTCAAGTCCAAAAACGCAGGCATACAAAGTTGCAAGTCCATTTTACAAGCTTCAACATGAAGTTCAAGGCAGCGCTCAATGACTTCCATTATCTGAGATTGCAGATGTTGACCGATCAAAGCATTCAAATCGCTGTCCCTCTTGATTATGTGCAGGAACTAAAAGTAAATTTTTAAAGAGTCCTTGAACGTTTCAATTGATACTTCGCTAATGTTTGCCAGCCAAAACAGACTCATTTCCTTGTTATGCGGATTCACCTAAACAATGCAATAAACAATTGTTGTTTTGCTCAAAAACTTACATGAATTGCATGATAAACCCTGTTGATTATCGAGTTGACAAATGCAGGCACGGAACGCAATCTTTCTTTGTAATACAAACTGTTCGATCGGTGAAACTGATCAGGAGGCATGAGTCTGTGTCTGCATACCATGTAAAAGCAAAAAGCTGGCGACAAACGAAAAGCATAGTTGTTTGGTGAGTTTCTATCAACAAGCTCTTGCAACAGTTGGTCTTCGCTGACTAAACAAAAAACATTAACAAAAAAGATTACAAAAAAGATTAAATGAGTTGAAATGATTTCTACCTTGATCGTGTATCTCAAGCAACGCAGGCAATGTCATCATACTTGAAGTTGATGGAGGGACTGGAATGGCGTCGTTTGTGACAACGCCAAACTGAGTTGTTGTACTCGAAGTTGTGTATTTATTTGCAGGGCTAAACAATTTAAATATAACTGTTAAGATTTTAAAACAGATCATCTCTGTGGTCACTTACAAGTCGGTGGAATTTGACTGGCTAGCATTTCCGCTTAAAATTTGGCGTAAACTACCGCCAGCGCGCCTTGAATGCACCTCGAAATCAGTTGATCTACCGGACAACATCCCAGATAGCAATTCAATTAATTGGAATTTGTTAGACTCTTGTGTTTCATTCCGAAGGGCAAGAGGTGCACGCCCGAGGCTGTTAGGACGGTTTTTTGGCTGCTCGCTGCTAATACGGAATCCGCCTACTACGGAGCAATGTTTGCACAACAAGCCTAGCGCTCTTCACACAACGGCGATAACAGCAAACCTCACCGATGGAGGAAAGATTCGATTTTCGGCGCAAAAATGGCTCAAAATTCCCACAGAGTTGCTGCTGGACATTCTGATGCCCAATCCTTGCTCCTTTTAAGTCATTAGCATACTCGGCGGATAGCTAGCCAGCCAAGACCAAAACCATTTTTAAAACAGTTAAAACTCACAACTGTTGTCCTTCGCATTCCGGCGGGTTGTTGTTTTGATGTCCACTCTGAAACGGAAAAGATGAGTTCGGTTTGAGTTGTTTGGTTGATTTGATGGGGTTTGTAGGGAGAAGACGATTGGGGCGATTAATAATAAGCGCGGATCAATGCATAGACCAAGCTGTTCGCACAAAAACAAAGACGAATAAATTGGGCTCGGCGTAGGTCGTTCGGGTGAATGGTCAGTGGAATTTTGCGCGCAACACGCGGAAACACTAATACATGCAGCTCAAGTCGCCTCCACTCTTGCAAGTTTGCTGTTCGTCGCCAACCAAAAAAAGACTGACCGACACTTATGAACAAATTATGAATAGAAGAAGAAGGCGGTCGACGCGCAAGGAAAGTGAAAAATCTTATTATTCGCAAAGGTCAATCGCCGCGCGTTTCGGCAAACAAATCCGCCCCCAAGCTTCAGCGGATAAACATCAAACTGATAGAATCAAAGGGCCAATCGGGATATTAAAACGTTTTCAAACTTACATAACTACTGTGGAATACAAACTCAAAAACGCCCCCAAGACGCAAAACATCGGCATCGCGTAGAATAACAGAACAATTAATCAAATTTCCATTCAGCTCAACCGATGCATTGGAGTCCAAAGCAGCCAACGTAACAACTCCGTCGGAAAAGTCTAAAACACAGTGTCGAGGCTGGATGGCAGGCGATCGCAACTAAAAATTGCAACTTGTTATAGTTATATCATTCATTGTCTAACTAACCATGAGGCCCGAGATCGAAAAATCAGAACCAACTTCATTCAATCCTTTTTGCAACAAAAAAGGAGCGCTTTGATTGCCGTCTAAACAAAAGATTAGTTGCAAAAGACGTTCTTTAAAAATCACTGTTTGCGATGGGCAAAAGAACAGGATCAAACAACACTCCGTTTGTTTGCATTGGTGAAGGCATTGATTTAACTGGACTTGCTCGTTCGCCAAAATATTGCGGTGGAAAATTAGATGGACGAATACGGAGAGCAAAGATAACCTCAACTAAACAGTTTAAGTGCTAAAGATGTTGCTTTAATGAAAATAAATACCGTCTCGGCGCATTAAACTTTGCGACAAAGAAACCAACGGACATTCGTCATCCAGCAAGCAACGTTCTCTGTGATGTCCAGCTGTTTTTAAGTCACTAAACGAACGACTCAATGCACCTTCATTCGAAGCAAAAGTGACCTGAAATCAAAGTTGTTTCAATTGTCAATTAGTCAAATCAACTCACTTCGACCAAAACAAAATCTTCAACTCGTTCTTTTTCAAGTCCGTACTTCTCCAGTGCTGCCTTCAAGACTTTGTAAGCCGTGTCATGTTCACTGACCAAAAGAGTGACATATGGACGACTTGGAACTAGTTCGGCTCCGTAGATTTTTAAACTGCCGCCTAAACAATAAAAGTGCTTTAAACAGAAAGTTAGTCAAATTACCGTGAGATCCGTTGTAGCTGATTTCTTTGAGTTTGTTCTCCAATTTTTGTTCACGTTTCTTCCGCATAACCGCTTCCGGATCTGAAAGTATGTAATTAATTTCAAGTTCTAGCATCCAATCAATGCAGTCTTTAAAGCACTTGCTTGAGATTGTTCGTGTGAACGTATTTTGTGGCACCTCTTCATACAAACGCTGTCCAATATCATCGGAATTGAGCAAAAAGTCCGCTAAAACATGCAAATATTGTCGAGGGTACGATACAAAATAGTTCTTACCCGAGATTTTGTTTGCTTTCTTGCTCTCCTTTTTGTCGCGTTTCGAGAATCGTTTGTTTGTTCGCTTAATGCCCGAGTTATCGAATTGCAAGGCCTGGAATGGACACTCGGTTTTTAAAGAGTTTGCCACAAAAATGGACTTACAGCTAAAGGCAAGTACTGAGGAGTCTCGCTTGATCTCAGAAGAAACCGGCCTTCTCTGTCATTTGTGTGCCAAGACAGCTGAACAATCAAAGGATGTTCGTCGATGTCCAATTTGCGTTCTTCGCCGCCTTCGTGAACTTCCAGGATTTCATATGAAGCGTCTTGAGTGAGCATGCGCATATCAGGCTTGAACTTTTCGATCAGCGCTTCAATAACATCACTTGTTGTGGCCAAACTGGAGACTCTGATGCATTTGGTGCTGATTTTCTCGCCAGGTTCTTTGTAATAAAACCTCATCACCCCGTAAAACTCCATGTCCTGAAAGAGTGGCAGTTTTGAAATAAGGTTTGAGTCATCCAGAACTACCTGATTTGGCTCGGAAAGGCTGAAAAGAGGTAAGCGGTTGGAGTTCCATTGGTGAATAAGGGAACAGAGTTGTTCTCGACGACACGAACCGTTGTTATTGTCCATGTTGTGGGCGAGAAAGCCTGAAATGAGTCAGAAATTGAGGCGAAATTAGTGAAACGCGGTGGTGATAAAGCGCTGCAAATCAGCGAAGATCAACGCGGACATCAAATGGAACACATGTGTGTGCATTCTTTTGCTGCTTGAGAGTAGTCGCCGCTTGCTGTACGGGGGCAATCGCGCGCAAACGATTGCTGTCCACCAAATGAGCGTTGGGTGAGGTAGAGGTCGTCAAGACAAGACTCATTGCGCCAAGAAATCTACATACCGAAAGGCGCGCAACAAAATTCAATTTAGGCCGTTAGCGCCTCATTTGGCATTTGAAGTGTGACTGGATGTTGCCGGACAGTGGTCATTTCGAAAAAGAACTTTCTCGTAAACAGTGTGAATAATCTTTATTACGCAATGAGTGCTTTGGAAACGAACAATGAATGTGAAAAACTTTGTTCCAATTAGGCCAAGAAAAGTGTCCACACTCCGCATTTATAAACAAGGCCTTCGTTAAATTCTCCAGTGTATTCCAGCTTTTTCAGATAGGAATTACCGTGCTTGACATGCCGTAATGCAGAAAAATCGTTTGAACATGGATGCAACAATTGTCCACGACGTAAAATTAAGAAAAAGTTGTGCTGCTCGAAGTTGCGGAGATTGAAGTTATATTGATCACTCAAAATCTTTACTACCAAATTTGGAAACTTGTAACCAACTAGTCTGAAAATGTACTGTACATATTTCCTCGTTTCGGCTTTGATCGATAAAGTGCTATCTGACTAACTAATATTCAAAATGTATACTGTACTTACTTTGACATTGCAATTGTGAAGTTATTGGAATTATCCGCAACAAATTGCTCAAGTTCGCGTTCGTTGATTGCGTCGTTTGTTGTATTGTGAAGAGTTCTGGTGATCAGAATAGTAAAACCAGAATGTGTCATGAGTTCACAGTGGCCGTTTAAACATTCGTATTCAAGTGATCTGCCAGAAGAGTACTTTGTCGGATTAATAAGATACATGTCGGATGTGGCAATTAGCTGGTTCATATACGTTGGATGTCCCATTCCTTGGAGTTCTTCGTTCAAATAAGAATTTAGTTTGTGGCAGTTTTCAGTTGAGGCAAGTTGCCGAATACCGTTTGTAAATGTATCAACTTTCAACTTTACAATGTCCAATTCTTGCTTCGGCCAGGTTGAATTATAAAAAGCAAGATTGAATTTAGATACTTTTTTAAATCAAACCAGTAAATCGGAGAACCAAGATCCAAAAAATTCTCAACATCTGTCAGTTCACTGAAAACATCGTTGACGTATCTGTCTCTTTCTTCTTGGACTGTTTCGGTGTAATAAGCACAGGTTGTTGTCACGGTTAACTAAACAACGTTTAAGCATAGCAAGTGTATTGGCCTACCAATGCTAAAACATGGCTCTGGAACACGTGCCCAAATGAGATGACCGGTGATCGCTTGAATCCACTACGCACAAAGGCCTCTTTTATGAGGCATGAACTAAAATGCGTAGTGTACTGTCAGATATGTTGTAAATCTACCTTAAATAAGGCTTTCCGTTGTTGTAATTCGAATTGGATTCGGTCATGAAAAAGTGGAGTATTTCATGCTGAGTCATTTCGGAGTTTTCTAAAAAGAACGTCAGCAATGAATACGTTTGCTAGCAATACCTGACAATGCGTCAAAACGCGCCATTAAGGTTTCTCTTGCATCATGACTGTGTGCTTCCAGAAAGAAGTAAGTGTCTGTAAAAGTATTTTAAGTAAAACAACGTGCTTTTTGTAAAAAACTAACCCGCTATTTTTTGAAACAGATCCGTGTGGTCAACATGATTTTGATTAAATAAGAGTCTTCCTGAACGGCTTTCAAGTGTAGATAATATTTTGCTGAGGATTGAATGATCAATTGACGGAGGATAACAAGAAGAGACAAGACGCTTTATCTTCTAAAAACAACATTTCAGTAAACTAACACTTCAATTTACCCGGGCGATCATCTTTGGTCGTTGGCTTCCATAACACATGGATCTTAAAGCAGAAGACTTTGTAGCACTTTCTGGATTTGTAGAATTCAAAAGAAGATCGATTAAGCTTGAGAGTGAGTAGATAGGATCAGAAATGCCCTAAAATTAGTCTTTCAATAAAGCTCGCAGAACAAAAAACTTTCCTTTGTCATATTTTTCCACCAGTTGGAAAAAGAAACTTTCTGTAAACAAGTAATTTTGATTCTTCTCGATTTTCGTAATTTTAGCGTAAATGTTTCTTGATAGGTCCAATATAGTTTCCAATTTGTCTTCTTGAAAATTTAGCAAGTTAAAAAACTCAGTAAGCAATCTAAAAATCTTTTACCTCAAACAACTTAATAGTTCCGCTTAACACTTCGCCGATTGGACCAATTCCTTTTGCAAACGCACGTAATTTTGTTGCCAACTCTCCAAATTGTTTAAAGTTGACCGGCGAGAGGCGAATCGAGAGCAACAGTTAGCAACTGTGACGATTCCTTTAAGTCTTCCGCTACAGCTAAAAGTAAGAAATTACAGTTAGCAATATCTATAAACTAATAAATTTGTTTGACACTGCTTACTTGCATTGACTTCCAACGTTCCAAAATAAAATAGTAAAACAACCAAAAACTTCCGCCACATGGTTTAAAAACTCAACCTAAGCGTAGATTAATAAGAATCAAACTACTATTAGCAATCTAATGCGCAGTAACAGCCTTTTCGTTTGGGAGATTTTATCTAAGGATCTTAAAGTAAGTGTAATTATCTATGATTGAGAACACATTTTATGCTGTAAATGTACAGCCATTTCAAAGACCTCACGCAAATTGTAGAAATTTATTGCTTCAACAAATAAATGCTGCCGCGAAGCGATTGGTGAATAATTCTAATGATTCAACGAAGTTTCAAGATTGTTTATTAGGAAACGATTGCAATTGTTTAAAGCTACTTTGCAGTTCAAAGTTTATTGCAATTAATTGTGACAATTGGAAGCATAAATTTCGGATCATATCATTTGCTGAATTGCAACTTTCCGAAGATCACAATCTGGCATCTTATAGGTATTTAAATCTTCGACGTGCCCTCAACTGCTTATATCATCTGCACGCATCTAACACAAACAACAGTGGATTCCACCTCTTCGTGAATAATGGCGGGTTTTGAGGCTGCTCAAGGACACGGCGACCAGTTTCACGCCGTTCAACCATTCAAATTCCCATCTTGAGAGTTTGAATTTGGGGGCCAGCGGTAGCGTGGACCTCCTTCAAGTGATTGTTGTTTGTGGGCTTTGATGCTCGAACAAAAGTGTGTTCCCCCGCACTCAGCTTATCATCATGACCAAACGGAAATCGAAATTTTTGACGCAGGATATCTTCGGCCTTCGGCCACTTGAAATTCTCTCGCGACTGTTTGATTTGTGAATGAGTGTGTTGAAGTTGTTGCGCATTAGACTTTTGATCATACGTGTGTTCTGTCGGCGATTGTTTCTTCCAACAAGCTTGTGCTTTTTAATTTGCGTGCTACATTCATTGTTATTATCTTGAACTTATCTTTAAATTCTACAAAATAACCCGAGAACAACAACAACTTTGGACTAACAGAATAAGTAACGGCTGTCGAGCTCGAAGTCTGGCAAGTTCGAATGTGTTTCAAAATAACTGATCGGCATTTTGCTGTAATCGACAATGTCCAAGTTTCCGACTTGAGCTCGTTGCTGCTTGGTCGAGTCATCGAAAAAGTCTCTTACTTTGATGCGCATCTTATAGAAGTCCCATTGAGCATATTCAGGCATTTCAATTAACTGCGATCTTTTCACTGATTTTGCCGCGCTTTGAGGCATCGCGTCCATTCTCTTCAATTTTAGAAACAATGAGTTGATTGAGCACTACTTGCTCATGTTTGCTCATCATTTTTCTTAAACATTCAAAATAAGTTACAACTTTAAATTCTGATTACAACAAACAAAAACAACTATTGCTTTTTCAATTCTTTTTTTAACAACTTTTTCAAATCGCATTGCTTTTGTTTAAAACTTACTCTATTAAAGAAACCGTTTCAATTAATTAACCGCACTTTTTCCACACCTTGGCCGTTCACTCACAGAACAAACCTTGCCATTTAAATTGTTGTTTTGTGTTGGCCAATTCTGCTTTGATGGAGCCGCCTATTAGTAGCCGACATTAGCGAATTTGCCATTTTTCGGCTTTTGATGAGGCCGACGGCGTGCATTTGAATAATTCCAGAAGAGCTTTGTGCACAAAGGTTCCAAACGATTTAATGTGCAATCAGCAAGGGGAGGCGTTAGTTTAAAATTCAAATTGTTGTTAAAAGCAAGCCGCAGATGTTGTTATTTGGCGGCGTTGTTCTGCCACTTTGGCTTGGTCTTTCCGCCGCGCGCAAAGAGTGTTCGATCGAAGGCACCAGTCGGCAAAAGTAGTGGCAGCGCAAGGCCTGGTTTTGGCGGCGTCAGTTTTCAAAAGCGTTCAAAGCGCGTCCTTTTTTGTGGTTGTCTCCCTTTGCGCTCTGGCTTTGGCACTTGATCCAACGCGCCGTTGTGGTTTTTCAAATTTCATTCTCTCTTCTTGATCCTTGCATTCATTGAGATGAAAGCCCAGATGTTTGTTTAAAAGAGTTTCAAGCTCGTTCGAAAATAGTGCCGAATCATGCAGTCATGCGGCCATCTATCTCAATTAATTGACAGATGCATGCTTTGGCAAATTTTGTGGTTTTAAATAAATCGATTCGAAGAGTCCGAAAGCACGCGTCTCTGCAATTGCTTTTGCAGTGCTTTCTGTCCAAATAGTCGCTGATCGTCCAAATGAGAACACTGTTCTGACACAGAGGACCCGACGTCTTGCAAATTTTGGCTTGTCAGTTTTGGTGTGTTGTTTTTCCGGTGCTGATGATGAATGAGACTTCCGCGCATCGTCTCTTATATGTGTTGGTTCGTTTCGCAGTCATTTTTCCCCGTGCGCGTTTGCTTGGCGATTTCTCCGTCTTTATCATGGCTGCACTGTTTCAGCTGATTGCTCGCGGCTGTCAAGATGTACGCTTCCATTTTTGTTTGGATCGACCGCATCAATTCAAATTCCTCTTTAAAGATCATCACTTTATCCTTCAACTCGGTCCTTGCTTGCACGCCAGCACTTTGCAAGTGTTTTTTGCAAGGTGTGAACAAATCAGCACGGCACTTGCACTCCCTCTAAACTTTCACTCGATGCGCGCCCAGTTGATTAGCACCGTTAGGGCTGATAAGGGAGCCGCTGAAGGGGACGCTTGGTGAAGCACTACGCTTGAACGTGTCAGTCAATTGCCAAACCTGGAGCTTTCAAACGGTTTGTCAATCGAGTTTTATGGCCCTTGGCATGCAAGTGCATAAATTTTGTTTTAATCAGTCATTTCCCTTGCTGAAGCGTGTTTACGGCATTGTGGTCTGTCTAAAACGGTCGGGTTTCGCAGATTTGGCTGCATTTACGTCTAATCTCATCGACCTGTACATCCGTCATTCAATTTTATTTTCGGTTTTCTAAACTTCACCAGTGTTTTAAATAACTAGAGTGAGTAAAAAAGTTGACAACGAAGCAAAAACTTCTTTGTGTTTGAACTTTTTGACAAAAGACTTTTTCGTGCTAACGTTTTTGTCCACTCTGTATATGCAAAGTTTGTCATACTGTTTGCGTGTGGGATTAGGTTGGGTGATCGTGAATAATTGGGCGCCATGTTGAATGATTAGGGAGAAAGTGAAATTATCGACGAACACTTTACCGTATCACTTCCGATCAACTCAAACTTCTGCTATGCAAAGCAATGACGAGCTCTTTGCTCGCATCTTGGCTCCTTTGATTTACGCCACAAAGTGGTTACGTCCGATCTTTAATTGGAAATCCGGCACAAGAATAGCCGTAATTATTTTATTCGCATGCCATTTGCTCTAATTCTATTCGGTATAAATAGCTTTGAGGCGGTAGAGTACCGTTTTCGCACAATACGACCAGCCGGATTATCACTTATTGGATGGAGCTTATTTCGGACCCTGCTCCATATTTTCGGATTAATTGCAAACAATTAGCAACAGCTCAATTAACCCCTGAGTTCCATGCATTTGCATGCAATTTCGACAAATCCAATTGCACTTATCCGTCTCCAACTCTGTAACTTCTTTGCAACAGCTGATAGCCATGTTTTGCTTTGATCTCATCAAGTGCGCGCTGATAAGCAGTGCAGATTTCCCAAGGCTAGTTGTTGCATTGGATTGGAACGGCTCGTTTATGACGGCTCTCCATTTGCAAAGTGGACAATAGATCAAAGGCGGCCGCTCTGCTGACCAAAGAGCCGATCTGAGCATAGGAGGCGCGCAGAATAGCCACACACTCATTCACACACAATTAACACCAGAAGGTTTTGATCGGCGCCGCTTTTATATGGCCTAATTGGGGGGCAGGCGCGCATTCCCAGCTTATTATTGGCGTAGTCTCTGTTTCCCCCAATCAAACAAATTGCCGCAAAATTAATTTCCAGTGTACTCACGTTCGAAAAAACCACTGTTTAATCACGGTTTATTCGACCGACTGCTGCCACACTCGAAAGGGTGATTGATCCATGCCGGCTAAGGTTTTCTTTTGGCAGTGGGCCTTTGCGTTTAGCCTAGAGCCAAAAGGCCGGCTAGAGTTTGAAATAGCACTCGGGTGGTAATTATTCATTGCAGTTTTTTCGTCTCTAATCATTGTCCCAGGCGCCAATTTGCAACTTTCTATTCACTTACCTTTAATGATGCGTTCGGTGTGGTATTTTTGGCTGCTGCCGTGCAGTTTCCACGTTTGCGTTTAATTGAGTTGATTAGCCAGAAATTAATCCGTCGCCGAGAATATCCAGCAGACGTACATTGTCGATGGATGGAGATTATTAATTTTGCGGGATTTATCCGCCCCTCCATGCAAATTGAAATTTAGTGGCTCACTTTGCCCGGCTATTGAATGTTGCGTTATTGACCGTTTAAATCGAAGCGCGAACTCGAAACTCCGAATAAACCTCGAGTCTTAGCTTATTCGTGTCCACTGGCCAATGATCTGAATCTGTCCGAAGGAAATGAGTTCGCCCGTTGATGACACTTCCGATGAGGTGAAGGTGTTTCGATCCAGTAGTGTGGACGAAGTGTTGGACACTGCGCAGTCATCGCAACAGCTCTCTGAAGACAAGAAAGATGTGGCCTACGAAGCTGAATTGGATGCACCGACCAACGTATCAAGTAAGTTGATTCAAACCTTTCCTTACAAAACGAATTGTTTCAGGTGCTCCAAACTTCTTCCTAAACTCTGCTATGCTGGCACCTACAGTTTTTGGCCAACTTTCCAACAACTTGTACCCCGTCTTCTTGGTAATGATTTGATTAAGAAAGACAACAACGATTTGATCAATTTTAGCAGCACGCTCTCTCTCCACACTACTCAACAAATCGACTCATAGGTTCTCCATCTTTCAATATGTTGTCGCCAAGCTTGGCTGCTCTGTCGATGTGTTCGCCACAGTATGCGATGAGGCCCACTGCATTTGCTCCTCCGATGAATGCTGCCTTCATGAATCCTCAGGCCAATCTGCTCTCGTCGAACTTCTCCAATCCGATGACTGCTCAAAACCTTCAAAGATTTTTTGCGCAGCAGCAACAACAAATGCAGAACTTGAAGAACGAGAATGTGAATCCAAACGGTGTGCCAACTCCAAAGAGAGAAAAACTGCCTCGAGAGAAGAAGGACAAGAACCACATCAAAAAACCCTGGTAATTGAATTTTGGCTTTTGATTTGACTTTAACTCTGAATTTAAGCAACGCCTTTATGATTTACATGAGGGAAAACCGCCAGAAGTTCTCCAAAGGATCAACTGTGAAGCAATCGTCTGAAGTAAGTTATTTGGCAACAATATGTTTTTACTCAAAGCACTTATAGTTGAACAAGGAAATGGGAAAAGCGTGGCATTCGCTTCCAAAAGAAGAGCAGGAGAAGTACTTCGATATGGCCAAGCAAGCTAGAGACGACCATGCAAAAACTTATCCTAATTGGTCGGCGAGAGACAATTACGCAATAAATAAGGTATTAAACACATTCAGTCTTTAAATTGTTATTTGAGTGCTTGACTCAAGTAATCAGAGAACAAAGCTTTTTATATTATATTTTGTTATTCGAATGTATTCATCATTTTAAGAAGAAGCGCAAGAAGCGAGAACGATCACTTGGTAAGTTTTATTTTATTTAAAAAGTTGCGCTTGCTGAGTGCTTTTTGTTTAACAAAAACATCCTTTTTGAGCAATAACAATTTTCTAATTAATTGCGTTTATTTGCAAAATCCAAAAACATTGCTTCCGAGCACCACAAATGAGGCCGGATTAACAGACGTTTATTAAAAACACCGACAATTTTAATCCGGCCAAATTGGCTGCAGATCAGCTTTGAATTCTCAATTAGTCGTGCACTGTTAATTGTCTCGCGACCCCAAATTCAATTAATCTATTAGCATGGCTAAAAATAACTCAATTCAATTCGATTTCATGATTACCTCAGCTTCAGATCCGAATAGTGACAACAACGAGCAAAAGAAGTGCAGAGCTAGGTTCGGAATTGAACAGCAACAATACTGGTGTAAACATTGCAAGGTATCAACAGTTTATGTGCTTTTAAACTTTCTGTTCTTTAGAGAAAGAAGCGCTGCCTCAACGTTCGCTCAAGTGCCAGTCCAAACATGAACTCAATCACAAATCCAACAACTCCGACACATCCATTTGCTTCTCCGGCCAGCGCCATGAGTACAGCATCTCTGCTTTCACCGGCACCTTTCATGCCACTTTAAACTTACACTTTATGCAATAGGCCGTTTTGCAAACTGTCGTCTGGAGTCTTTGAAACGAAGATTCACGACGCACTTGCTCGATCCAATTTTATCACTTGTTTGAATTGCATTAGCGATCTCTAGCATTCCTCTCAATTTATTTATACGTTCGATCCTTTCGCACTGTCCTCAGTTTCTCATAATTGTACGTACTTCTACGGGTTAGCTTTTGTTAGAGTTTGTTTGTCCATTTGTTTCGGGGTTGTCCAGTTGCGCAACTTGCGGCTTCGTTTGCCTGCAAGGTAGGGTAGTTTAGTTACTTGACAAGCATTTTGACACCACTTCCATGTCCATTTAATGCGTCGCATAAACCGTTGAAGGCTTGGGGATTTTATATGTTTATTTATTGCAACACTTCAACGGTTTAGGCGCCGCAATCAACTCAACTTAGATTCTAAAAATCCAACGTTCCCGGGTCCTTTTGTTGTTTCTATTTATGTGTATTGTATGTATTTAATGTTGGTTCCTAATGTGCAAATAAATGAATGACTTGACCGAATGACGCACTCTATGCTGTTTATTTATACTCTTAACATAAATATTTAAATTTGTCGACGGAAGCCACCATCGTTTATAATCTGCGACTAAATAAATAACGTCCGACTCAATCTGCAAACATTTCAATTAGTTTGGAAATCAGGAAACGTTTGCAAATCAGGCCGGCCGATTGTCTTTTAACCGGATCGAAGGGAAATGAGAAAGAATCATTGGGGGCGAAGGCAATTGCACAGACATGCAGATGCACATAAAAATCAATATAAATAAATTATGAATAAATAGAATTCTTTAATCTACGTCCACCGCACTTAAATATGCAAAAATTTGCGTACACTTGATGAATAAATAATCCGCAACAGAGACGACGTTCCAATAAATTAAATGCAGACCATGCAAATGTCGATTGTTGGGAACCCAGCTAAGACTGAATAACTTACTAATTTCGCTATAAAACAGACTGCTTGAAATCAAGCAACAATAGAAATTTGACTATGCTTCACAACCAACAATAAATAAGACTATTTCAAGAAGGGAGGGGAAAAGCACCATACGGAAAATAATAAGTGATTTGGGTAGATTTGGCTCCTGCGTATACTAGTGTTTGTCAGTGTCGGCTTTGTGCTCAGTTGGCCCGTTTGTACTGAAATTCCGACATTTAAACAAGTTAATCAAACAAAACTCACTTTACTGATCGTTTCAAACTTTGTGCATAAGTTTGTCGCTTCTCTTCTGCCGGCTTTGGAGTTTTGTGTCCAGCAACAACTGCGCTGAACTTAGCCTTTTCCTCCTTCTGATTCAGCGGTTGTTTGCTGTCTTGTCGTTTAACTTGCTTTTCAACCAAACACGGAAAGTCCGTCTCAATGTAGTCGTAACTCTTTTCACGATGCTCCGGCCGTTCAGAGTCCGAACTTTCATGCTGGTATTTTTGGCTATTGCCTTGCTGGAATTCTCGTCCATTGTAGCCAGGTCCACTGCTGTTGAATTGACGTCCACTGCTGGGACGGTTTTCAGGGCGTTGGTGAGTGGGTTTTGAGGATGGATGATAGTTATTGTTCGAGGAGTGTTCAGTTCGATTTTCGTTGCGGATGTTTGAAGAACGAGCAGGATTGCTTGTGCGTTGTTCAGGCCGTCCACTCTGGCTATTTGTTGTACGTTCACGACGCTCACCATTGTTGCTAAACAGTCATAATAAATGACATCATTTTAGTCACTTTAGTCAACTTACTTGTTTCCACGATATTCTCGAGGGAGCACGTTGCTGATAGGAGTCACTTTTTTTGTAGGATGTTGAATTTGCAGAGCGATCTGGTGCATGCGTGCTTAGCTTGTTTAACGGTGTGACCACGTTGTAATTAGCAGATCCTTGTCCAACACTTGTTTGCCGGCTAGCAGTAGAGTTGTTTGAAGAGTTAGCATTATTATAGTTTTGATTGCTGGCTGCGTTTGTTGACGAGTATGCAGACCGATTAGGACGACCAGCTTGGCTACTTAAGGCATTTGATTTTGACACGGATTGAACGTTGGCAGTATTTTGGGGCTTTTTGGCGTTTGTTTGCTCTTTCGGCGAAGATGTTTGCTGGTTTTTGTCCGCTTCGTTGCCCACGTCAATACTTGACGATTTGGCTAAAACGGACACATTGACATATTGCTAATTGGGACTTGAAATTAACTATTAAATTTGCCTACCGAAGGCCATATTTGATCGGTTTAGCAGAAAACGTGGTTGTTGGGCCACAACGCTCATTGGCATTGAAATGGGAACTGTTGGGGTAGTAAAAGCCAACGAAGATGACGTATTTGCGGCACCAATATTAGATTGTTGATTCGACGTCATTGCTGCAGTGCTTGTCACAGAAGGTCTTAAAAATTGAGGTTGTTTAGTTGAAGTTATTAAACGTTTTTGACTTACTTGAAGGTGGCGCGAGGAACGTAACCGCATTCAGCAAGAACTTGGCCAAGCCAAACTCCGGAATTTGAATTGGATCCTGACGAGCTCATCAGTGAAGATGAAGTAAAAGCAGAAGGATCGGCGGGTGCAGCGTTGTCATGGATTGTGATTTGGCCAGTAATGACTGTCTGTCCGCCGCCTGGTATGATTCCAACAGTAGTTTTGTAGGCAGTTCCTGCATTTGTTATAATTTTATCTTCGGCCCCGAATTGATACACGTCAGCCACAATGGGCGCGCTGCCCGTTTTTATACGTGCCTATGACAAAGTTAACATTATAGATTTTGGAAGTTATTAAATTACATAAACGGGCTTGTTGTTGAAAGTCTTTCCAAAATTCTGTACATGCATGAATGCTTGTTGAGTCTCTTCTTCGGTGTTAAACGTCACATACCAACTGTTATTAGCTGCATAACTCAAAGTTTGATAACCCGGACATCCGTCAAACATTGCCTTAACTTCTTTTTCGTCTGCATCTTCGGGTATCTCGCCTGAACAAAAAGATCAGCTAACTAGGGCATTAAAAGGCTTACGTAAAATGATTGTGCATCGTTTGCTGACAGGTCTAACTTTTTCTCCAATTTCGTCAACTTGAACTTGCGTCGAATCTAAACAACATTTTAATACTTTACAAACCACATTTCAATGAAACCTTTTAAAACATTGACAATCAGGTTATAGTCGGTAGTTAAGCGAGTAACTTTGGGAAAACTTGCAACAATTTTAATTGGAACATATTGGTCACTATCCATCTGGCTTCTCAAATATCTGTCGTTCATCAGGTTTTCACTGGAATTTAAAGTGATAATGATGACTAACTTCTAAGCACTTACCGCGAAAAATAGTACTCAAGTTGATTTTTAAGACGCATACGCAACTGTTCAGAGTTCAATCCTCCAGGTGGTTCAGGTGTTGTTGAGGTTTCGTAGTAGCCATTTGTAGAACCACACGCACTTGGCGTCGATGCACGAATTGGCGAGGGAGCAGGAACACTTAGCAGTTGTTGCCGACACTTAAATTGATGTAAGTCTCTTGTTATTACCGTAAAACCTCTACTAGAACGGCATCTCGCTCTATTAGAGATATCGTTCAATTAAAATAGCAACTTTATGTTGTTCTATTGGAGGTTTTACGGTAGCTGTGCCAAAGAGAAAGGCTTTTTAAATCAAAACTAACATTCTCCGTAAACCACCACGGCAAAAAAGGCAAGTGAGGAGAGGACATTTCGGAGACATTGTTGTTTTTATTGGTATTGCTGGTTTCGGCACGACCGCTGCCTTTATTTATGTCGTTGAGGGCTTGATTTACGTCGGATACCTCTTGGATAACATAGCAGCGTGGCGACGTTTCAGTACAAACAAAGTATCCTGAAAACCGTAGAAGTGAAAGCTGGACAAATTAGGCAAAAGTACCATTATCTTTGAAACCAAAGCCGCGCATGAGCTCGGCCAACTCTAAAAGCGAATCCAATGTGGCAAAAACGCCGACTAATCTGAAACAAGGGAATAAACAAAACTGACGAGTAAGTGATTAAAAATCAGAACGCGACCCATCAAGATAATAATTCGGAGTGAACATAAATTAAGGTATTGGTTGAAGTCGTAACGGAGCCGAAACAAAGCATTGCATTTACACAGCTGTCATAAATGTCAACATGCTGTCTACGCGCAAAAAACACTCGATTTCAACTCCATAAACGTGATAGAATTCGCGGCTATCCCTCAACTCCCGTTCAGACCAATTAACTCGGAACCTTTCGCCCAACTCGTGCAATTTATCAACAGCCGTCCTGCTCGGCGTGCAGCATTAAAGATCAAGCTGATCCACGCAGCCTATAATGAAAAAGCCAACAAAAGGCGTGGATCGGATGTCGGCGTAAGCGTTCGCCCGTATCTACAAAACCCGAAACGAGTATGAGCGCCAGCCCAGCAGAAACAATCGACACGCAATCGAAACCTAGCAGTAGGCTGGCCGCAAGCACAAATCCAACGTTCAAAACAAACGCCATCTAAATGATAAATAGGCCGAATAAAATTATGCTCCCTTCCTGGTTGCACAGACGCACGCAGCAACGTTACCACCGAATAGCCAAAAGCCTACACAGCTAGTTTTGTGCATGGATGGCCAGGACGAAGAGCGGTGAGTAGCAAAAAGTGGTGGCGCTGATGCCTGTTTTAGCATTCAGCGGCGAAACGAAAAAACAACGTTTCAGTGCAAAAGAACCATTCCAAATCTTTCCGCGAGCAGCGACGAGAGAGCATGGTGTCTTTTTGTGTGTCTTTTTGTGTATTGCCTCCGTATAAGCTGCCCGGCGACAATCTACGTCAAGTGAAAAACTCAAACAGGAAACCTAACTTGCGCCCAAACCTATCGCTGAACCTGTCCAATGCAGTGTGAATCGGTAGCTAATCGATAACTGCATCACTTGTAAGAATTGACAGGTGGTTTTAAAAGTCAACTAATAAGCGCCAGTCCGACTCACTTTATAACTTTTCTTTAAGTAGCTAATTTGAGACTGGAATGTTGTTCCCATAAATTCAAGAATAAGACGTTCGGCCGACGTGGAACTTGGCGAACAACGTTCTGCTCTATTTTGGACGCAAAAAAGCCGAACTGTCAGCGGAGAGTCAATTCGATGTGCATCTATTTGGCCTCGACTTTTCCCACCAAATTACTCATTCCACGGGGTCGATGGCATTTATCGTTCCAACTTTAATGAAGCCGACGTGGGCTTACAGTAAGAACGGAGAAAAGTTGAAACGTTGCAAGCAAATCTGAATGCACAACTCAAAACAAAGTTAGACATGCATGTTTAAAATGTTGAACAGAGCACGAACACTAAATGCAAACTCTATTGCACATATGCAGTTTACTACTGCTTTCAATTTTTTAACAACGTCAAAAGAAACAGGTCGTAAAAATTTAATTTCCACCATTAAAGTTAATTTGTTTGTTGCAAGTGTTTTGTGCAAATTAAATTGCTTTTGAATTGATAACTTCTGTTTGTTCATTTCCATAAAATAAAAGCCACAATTTAAATGGCATTACGCTTTAAATGACAGTTGTTGTCCTTAAAGGGCAAATTACCTGAGTGTTCTTGCGTGCAACCTGCACACTTTTTTAGCGCGCTTAGTCGTTTTTGTTCATGCGTTACAGCTGATTTCTAGTTCTTTTATTAGACATGGATTTGTGGGCAGCGTCTTTTAAACTAATACATGGCAAAACTCCGACAAAAACGGATCGTGCAACCATTTTTAAAAGTCAAGCTCCAGGTTTGTTCTTTAGTTAACTTGTATTTATTTATTTTTAGTTTGCTCAACTAACAAGCAGAAAATTTGCTCAACTAATAAGCAGGAACATTACTCAGACTTACAACCAACAAAAGTAAAGTCGCCCAGAAAATTAAAATCACCTAAAAAAGGGCAACATTCGCCTGCAAAAATCGATCCGGTATTTCAATCACTATTTTATATAGTTACATTCAAGAATCTAGAAGTTCCAAAAGGCTTTGACCAGACCTCAGCCTCAACTATACTTTTCATCGCCAATCAAGTAATTATATCTTACAGCAGAAAATTAGAAAACACAAGATGCTCAAGAACTCAACAATAAACATCAATCAAAGCTTCTTTATTTCAAAGTTTTTTGCTTTCTATTTTAAAGTTCTCTTTTTAATCTTTCTGCTGTAAAATATGGAACCGTCATTTTCTATGTTTTTGCTTGATTCGCCGGAAGTGAGCAAGGCAGTGAAGTCGCCTTCTCCCAAAAAAGTTTTGCGCCAGACTAATGCTTGCTCAAATATTCATGCGTTGCTCAAAGAAGTTGATGGTAATTTGTTTGTGTTGTGATCTTTTAATATGCCGTTTTTAGATCCAGTTTCAGACGAGGAGAACAAATCAGATGAAGAGCCTGCCAAACTCTTTGAAGACGAGTGTCCTGAAGAATCGTTGAAAATGAAGAAGAAGACTGAAGGCGAACAGAACACGCGCAAACGACCTGCATCCTCATCTGGCTTTGCACCAAACTATGTGAAAGCAAACTTGAAGAGAAAGACTTACACTCGCAAGAAGAGCAGTGCTGTCAACACGAAGCGATTCAAGAGATTCAAACGTGCCAAATAATTTGTGGTTTGATTAACTTTATGTTTTACTTGTATGTCTCTGCTCAGAAGCAATTGATTGTTCAATAAATGGTTTTGAATTTAGTTTATTAGTCTATTCAAACAGAGATTTTTGCTATTATTCGGTGTGCAGTCCATTTCGTGCCATTTGTTCAATTTCGACGGCCTTGAAGAGTGCTTTAAAGTTATTGGCTCCGAATCCCTAAAATTTATTGGCTTGTGAAGTTTCACGGACTTATTTAAATTTACTTGAAAGTTGTGTCGCTGAATGATTTCAATGAAAAATGTTGGACGACTTTGAACTGGTTTTGTGAATATCTGAAGTAAGTAGCCATTCGAGTCGAAGTCCATTAAGATTCCGTATTTTTCGATTAAAGCCAAATCTTCTTTGATTTGGAGGTTAGTTGATTGAAGCCGTTTGCGCAAATCTTCGTAGTAGGTTGCTGGAAACGTGAGAAATTCTACTGATCGTCGTTTCATTTCAGCAACTGCTCCAACAATATCATTGACGGTGAATGCGATATGTTGTATTCCAGGACTTGTGTGGAAATCAAGAAACTCCTAAACAAATGCAAGTAAAGTTTAACTATTAGGTATCGACTCACTTGTAATTGACTTCGAGAACGTTTCGAAACGGGAACAGGTTCAGCCAGTGTAATTTGGATATTCTTCCTTTGATTAGACACTAAATATGCTTTCAACGCGCTATATTCGGTGTGAACAACAGTGTCGTCCTAAACTGCTGCGTTCAAATTTGCTTTTGAAGTTTTAAACTTACTATAGACCAAAATCTTTGCATTTGAAACACTCGTTCATACCAGTCAGTTATGTTATCTAAAGTGCCTTCACTGTGATTTTCTACGACATGATCAATTCCAGAAACCGGTATCCGCGATCTGAATTAAAAAGTAGTGCATTAGTTTTTAATAAAACTTACTGTAACGAACAAAATCCAATTGGCTCAATAGGCGAATAGCCGGGCAAAAATATTCCATTGTAATTACAGCGTTGAATTAAAGTGTGGACAATACTGCCGGCCGATCCAAAAATTTTAGCAATAATGATTGATCCGAATTCATCTTTATTTGTTTCTGGCTCTTTCAGCACCTTAAGGCCATTTCGTTTAACGTTCTAAACTTTAGATATTGAATCACAAATGTTCAAATTCCAAACCTCCAAGATCAATGAAACATCATCAACTTCGAACGCCACGTCTTGAACGAAATCTCCGTGTCGAGCAATGTCATTGTTAAGTTGATCAACGGGAGCAGTCGGGCTACTCAATAAAAGGATTGCCTAGGTATCTATGAATGAACATTTACAGTTAAAGTGTAGTTACGTTTCCGTTTCGAAGTGCAAATGACATAGTTGTTTTGGTCCGTCGTTTTGCAAAACGTTCAAATCCCATGCAGCAGCAATACCAAAAAGAGGCCTGGAATTAAACATAACAACTTTCGAAGCAAAAATTGCTTTACTTACTTGCATCGCATTTGAAACAACAAAATGTACGTGATGAATAGAATTGACTGAGTTCATTTCAAAAAGCTAAAATTGTTTTTCTTTTCAAAAGCAACACGAATTTTTAGCACGAAAAAATGAAGCAAGCAATCATATATGAAGGTTTAAGTGGCGATGACATTGTATGCCTAACAATTTTCGTGTTGACCGTCGGATGTTGGATCACTACGCTTATAACAGCTCTTATATGTCACAATGTAAGTTTAACTTGATTTTTAGAAATAAACTAGTTCACGCAATTTTCAGATACAGAAGCCAAAAGACATTCCGTTGCTAGAGTATGCACGCCCGACCGCACCGAATTCAAAAGACGAGCAGAGTTTAGACAGTGAAGAGCAAGTGTCAGAGCAGCAATCAAAGAATTGATCAAAGAAATAAGTAATCATCTTTTTATACGTGGAAAGTAAATAGAATAAAGTTTGTATCGAATTTCGTTGGAGCCTCCGCCCTTTTGTTCATTAAACAAACTATAAATAAACAGATCAATGGGCACGCATTGCGATTTATAAGATTGTAGTCTGCAATCGATTTGTAATTTGATACAAGGTCTGGAAATGTGCGAAGCGAATGAGAAATGATGATCCATATCGAAAGCGCACGTGAATTAATCGTGCAGTTTGCTAATGGAGTTGAATAAATTTTCAGTGAGAAATAAACACATTGCAATATGTTCTAAATTATCTTTTTTGATTATTATAGGCATTTTGTTGTTGCGGAGTTTGTGTTGAGTCTGTAAAGTGGAGTTGTAACTTGAGGAAATTGGAATTATGCTGATTTTTAATAATTCATCGAAGTTAAGAGTTTGTAGATTGTTGAAGCGTTTATGTTTTGTAGTTCGGCTATAATTTAGCAATGATGTTTATGAGTTAAGATTCAGAATTTGGAATGCAGTTGTTAAATTTGAATACTTTAAATAAAACATTGGCACTTTTGTTTGATGGTCAATTAATCAGTGTTAAACGTTTCAGAAAACAGTACTACAGAATTGGTATCAAAGTACACGTTTAAAAAGTAAAAACAGTTTATTTCGGTTCCATTTGAAAGCGAATATTTGAGTGTCCAAAAAGCGTTTGGCATTCCGTCCGTCCAGAAAATTTCGAGTTTTCTACGTCAACTTATTTAGTCGTTGCATTGAAGTTATTTCAATATTTCAGCTGGTATTGCCAAGTGTCAAAATGGATCTGGTCTCTAGAGTCGTCGATTTGCCTATCTTCAGTGAGCTGAAGCTCATGGGCGTTAGACAGTTGATTTATCAGGTAAATTCTATCACGCCGTTTCGAACGCCGAGAGCAAGATTTATGCACGCTAGCAACTACAATTCTTTAGTAAGCGACGGACTCTTTGTGCAGTTCTGAACTAATTCGTCTATTCCAAAAGCCTAGAAAACCAAACTCCAACAAAATATAGCTGTTATGTACATATCCGGCGTCAAAATGAATATCACAGTTTTTAGTTTTCCGAAGGCGCTAGATAAACTATCCCTTTAAATTAGAAGTTTGTTAGATAAGCAACATTGAACCAAATTATTGTTTATTCAAAATCTTGCAATGTATGAAATATATTCGCAAAACAAAGATTAAACAGTTTGAAAACAAACTTTTCTAACTGTATTAGTTTTTTGCTCGAGAGACCTTTTTTGCGAACTCTGGATTCTGAAAATGGATTTGCGGATTTGCGGAAGATTCTGCAAATGGATTTGCGAATGGTGTTCGAAAGGGTGTGTATTATTGTTTGACCAGTGGAATCTTATTTTTAGGTTCTAAACTTTGGCATGATTATTGCAACAGCACTTATGATTTGGAAAGGAATGATGGTCGTTACTGGAAGCGAAAGCCCTGTTGTTGTTGTTCTCTCTGGATCTATGGAACCGTCCTTCTACCGTGGGGATTTGCTCATCTTAGGCGACAATCATGATCAAGAAATTACCGCTGGCGAAATAGTTGTTTTCCGAATCCGCGGCCGCGACATTCCTGTTGTACATCGAGTAATCAGAGCTTTTGTTGAGACGCCGAAAGAGTCTCACTTCCTCACAAAAGGTGACAACAACCGAGTAAGCATTTGAATTGAAGACTATTTATTATTTTTTCTATTTAGATTGACGATCGTGGACTTTACGCAGACGGACAAAACTACGTGCATCGCTCAGAAATCATTGGCCGCGCCAGAGGGCTCATTCCGTACATTGGCATGGTTACTATTTTGCTCAATGACTATCCTCAGGTAACATAATTTTTCAAAGCAAAGTTATCAACGCAATTTTAGCTCAAATACGTCGTGATTGGCGCTTTGGCTATTCTGGTGCTCATTCATCGTGAATAATAGACTGGTAAATGCGCTTGTTATAATGCATTTTCGCTTCATGTGTCTTCGTTATTAATTTATGGTCTATTAAATAAACGTTATTTATTACTTGTTGATGTTTACTTTTTGATCTGCAATGTTGAAGAAGCATTTTGTATTTTTACAATTCTAGTGTGCTTAAATAATTAATTTGTTGAAGATGAGATCCTATTTTGCAATATGGGTTTTTTCAATCGCTACACTTGCTTGTCTGGTTCAATCAACAAAACTTCATTCCGAGGTCGTCGAGTTAAATGACAAGTTTCTGGATGTTATGAACAGTGGTTTTTGGCTGGTTAAATTCTATGCACCTTATTGTGTTCACTGTAAGCGATTAGCGCCTGTTTGGGAGCATGTTGGTCATGCTCTTGCCGATAAATCGTCCAAGGTTCGTGTTGGGAAAGTGGATTGCACACGATTTCCATCAGTTGCTTCTAAGTTGCGCGTTAGCGCCTATCCAACAATTATCTTCTTCCGCAACGGCGTCCAAATACCATATGAAGGTGAACGCAAAAAAGAGTCGTTGGTTGAGTTTGCCGAAAAAAGCTCTGGACCGGTTGTTGGAAACATCGAAAGCAGCAATCAACTTCACGAGGTTTGTTTTGACTTTCAAACTCAAATTACTCTAAACTTTTACTTTCAGTTGCGCAAGACAGTCGACAAAGGCCCATTTTTAATTTATATCAACGGCCAAAATCAAGACTTGTTTACGGAATACGATGAAGTTTCTTCAAAACTTTTCACCGAAACACGATTCTTCCGCATTACTCAACCAAGCATTCTACCAAACACTCTTTCATTGCCCAATTTGCCAGATGTTGTTATATTCAAAGATGGCGCATATCAATCATTCCAAGCAACACGAGGAAGTAAGTATTGTATTGCTTTCAAAAGTATTGTTGTTTGATTTTAGAAGATCAAACTCTCGAGTCATGGGTGAAAACTGAACGTTGGCCACTGAATCCAGAAATAACGACTTCAAATGTTTACACGAT
Source organism: Aphelenchoides bicaudatus (assembly GCA_024699845.1). Classification (NCBI taxonomy): domain Eukaryota; kingdom Metazoa; phylum Nematoda; class Chromadorea; order Rhabditida; family Aphelenchoididae; genus Aphelenchoides; species Aphelenchoides bicaudatus. The sequence continues at coordinate 1,834,483 of JAMPIN010000002.1, forward strand.
ATCCGAAGACACAAATAAAAAATTGGTTATGGCCGTAATCGATTTGGTGGAGCGCTTGAATGCAAGTTCTGATGACGGAAAGTAAGAGTGCCACATCTTTAGCAATAATTATTCTCGAGTTTAAGATTCTTTAAAATGTTCAGCGATGCAGCCGAACTCGCACGCAAAGACGACCAGTTAAAGCAGCATTTCCAATTTTCGTGGACAGATGGTAACTCGATACCCAATTCAGTAATCATGGGAGATATGATTGTTCCGAGTAAGTGAAGTTGACTCAAAAGCAAGCCAACCAATTCATTTTAGACGCATTCGTCTTCAACGTCTCAAGCTACGAATTCTATTTGTTCGACGACTCGCCTCAACAAATCAATGCACAATCAATAGTCACATTCTTGAAGTCGGTTGCGAAAGGAGAAGTTCAGGCTCTTGGCGGTCGGTCGTGGCCAATGAGATTCCGCCGAATGGGATATGAAATAACAAAGAACGTCTACGAAATGTTCTATCATCAGCCCATTTTGACGTTGTGCTTGTTCGGTGTTCCGTTGGCATTCTTTTCCATAATCATTTACTCGATTTGCTCAGCTGATTTCTCAGTCGATCGAGAAGAGGTAAACAAAGCTTTAAACGATTAAACTCAACCAAGAGTTTAGATCTACCCAGAAGATGAAGAACTTCGAAGACGAGGAAAACGTGGAAGACATCGGGCCTGAAACTCACGACCAAACAGCACCTCTCCTAAGACACCGTGCACCAAAACCACACTACGACGAAAATGAAAGCAGCAATAAGTCGGATTCGGGTAATTACGGATGTTTAAAAACTTTAAACTCAGCTTTAACTCTAGAACCAGACACTGATCACGCAAAAGCCGACTGATCTCACGCGAAAATCCATAAGTTGATCTTTCCTGCTCAATGAGAATTCGCCTACACGCTGGGTCTATTGCAACAATCTCATCAACAATAATCTAGTCATTTCCCTGTTATCAGTACGTATTTTACCTTAATGGCTTGCCATCCGCTTTGTCTATAATAGCTTGATATTTAATACGAATAAATACAGTTAAAATAAGTACATAACAATGAAAGAGATCATAAAAAGTATCCCGCTTCGTCGATGAGTCGAGAACAAACGAAAACACTCCTTCCTATTCGGTGTCACTGAGTTCAACGACAATCTTCGGTTTCTTTGCCTTGCTTTCGCCCTAAAATCAGCAAAGTTATGTCTGTCAACAAGCTAACTTTCAAACCGAATCATTCAGCTTCCGTCCTTTGCTTGGCTTCTTCTTTTTAGCTGCTGCGTCGGGCTCGGTGTTTTGCCAAATGTTAAACAACGGTCCAAACTTTTGTTGCATCTCTCCGAAAATCTTTTCTTGCTTTTTAAAGTCTTCGTAGAATTTGAGGAGCGGCTCGCTTTTAACGAATCCTGAAACAGTTAAGTTGCAATTGAATTCAAACAAGCCTTTAAAAGCTTTTGAAGAGTCTTTACCTAGAAGCAAAGAGCCTTTCTTTAATGGAACGATTGAAGAGATTTTTTGCAGGTGTTCAAAAGCCGTTTCCAAGTTAGAATATGTGACAGAGGCGCGTTTCTCCAATGTTGGTGCTTTAGGCATTGTAGGCTTGTAGAAGGCTTCGTTTTTCACGTTCGCTTTGAGAAGAGAGACTAATTTTTGTGCAAGGGCAGTTTGAATGTCCGCGTCGGTAACAATTAGCTGAAAATAAATCGACTTCAAACTCGTTCAATCGGCAAAACTTACATTCAACAAGTTGATTGTAAAGTTGTCTTCGCTGGACTTTACAAACAATCCACGCGCAATAGACAAGCTAACATCTATCTCAACGTATTGGAGCGTGTTAAGGATATTGAAGCAAGCGATCGGATATCTCCGTTCTCTTATGATTGGCAGAGACTCAAAAATCCAGTCTAACGACACATTGTCAGCTCGAACAAATTGCCAAAAAGTGTTCTGGGCGTGCGTGCTCCATTTTAAACTTGTTCGAAAGATTTCGCCAAACGTGTCTTTTTTGAACTGAAAATAGTCATTTGCTTGCATACTTTTAAAGTCCACTCACCAAATTTAAATCACCACGCATGTACATTTGACTAACTAAATTGTAGGCTTGATGTTCATCCAACGTGACGGAAATTGATTCAATTATAGTTAAGCACCCGGAAGCTTCCGTAAATGAGGCAAGAACGTAAGGTAATAAGAAGGCAAATAATAGTGTGCAGTCAATTGAACAGTTCTTAAAAGTCTATTAAAAGCGTCAAAATGCAAACTGCTTACTTTCATATCTTGACTTAACCGGTCTTTGTAGTCGCCCTTCATAACGTCGACGAATTCATAGTAGCAAGTATTCTCAATTCGATTGCTCTTGCTTAGGTAGTTGGTCAAAAAGTACAAGTATAGATAGCCTATGGAGCTATTTTGCTTGGCCATTTGGCGCAATAAACTCAACCAAATTTTGCGTTCAACTAGTTTTTGAGACTTTGCTTTGTAAATACAGTCGAAGAGCATGAAAATGGGCTGATTTAGTTGCGAAGCGAGGTCAGACTTGCCGAAGCTTCTAAATGGACAAACCTAATTACAGTCATGGCTTTATAAACAAACTCTGAGTCGGTCGGCTCCAAGTAAAATTGCTTTTCATTCAAGTAGTGAGAACAAATAGCAAGTACACAACTCGCCAGCAATTTTATTTGTTCTTTGTCTAGCACATCCGAAGCTTCTTTAACAAGGGTAAAAAGATGCCGTGCTTCGTCGGTTGGATCAATTGCATCGTCGTTGGACGAGTGTTCAACCGCCTTCCTGAAGTTTTCGACTGTTTGTCGGATACGTTCGTGTAGGTTTGGAATGAGTTCATCTAGAGATTTCGCCTCTCTTTTGACTTCTTCGTTCAAAAGTCCGCGTTTGATTTGATCCAACTCGTGGTCCGATGATTTTGAACCACGCAACTTCCGTTTTTCAGCTTTGTTTCCCAGTAGAGCTTTCGGGTCTCCACTTGCTTGTTCAAGAATCATTCTCGACTCGTTATCGAGTTCGCTGAGGTTGTTTGCAGTGTTGGGAGTATTTGCGTCGTTTGTAGCCGTGCGTTTAGCATAGATTTCGGGCAAGAATTCAGCTAAAGCAAGTCGGAGGTTTTTGTCAATTTGCCGGTTCTCAATTAGAGCTTGAACGCTAAAAAGTGAAGTTATTTCAACCTCTTTTGTAAACACTTACCCGCCTCCCATCGACAAAAACAATCGAAAAGAGTTGGTCAAGTTTTGGTAAATTTGAGCGGAAACTTTTGGATGGAAATCAAGAGTTGTCTAAAAACAAACGGTTTTGTTGAGTTTAAGTTGACAGTCATACCCTAACAATAAGTTCCAGTACCGAATTTCCAACCTCGGGTTGTTTATCCAACAAATATCGAAGAGTCATGAATACGGCGTCTAGTACAAACGATCCATTGCTGTTTTCTCGTTCCGTGCACAGACAGTCGAAAATCAATGCCAGTTTTGAAAGTTGATATTCTCCAATTCCCTAAAACGAAGTGCTTAAATGTAACAATTCTTTCAAAGACTCACTTTCTTGGCGATGTTAGTTACCAAATAAACAAAGAGCGCATTTCGGCCTTGCTTTATCTTCTCTTCCGTCGTTTGATACCGTTGATTGATGATTGCAAAACGAATAAGCTCGGCACATAAACTGCTAGAATCGAAGCCGCTCAAGAAGTCTGCACTCAACCAGTCAAAATGAAACGAGAATATAACGTCTGGTCGATAAAGAAGTATTCTATCAAGACAAAACTGTAGACGAAAAGCTATCCTGGTGTTGTTGAACGTTTGTGAGCATTTTGTAGACAGTAGTTGTGGAATGCCTTCAAAATTGGGCATCAAGTTTTGAGGCTGGTGGATCAGAGTTTTCCAGTGATTTGGGAATATCTTTGAAACTCTTTGCATAGACAAAATTAGATCACGGCCCATTAGAATTAGATCTTTGAATTGCTCGCGCAATATGACATCAACAATGTGAATAAGAAGTTCCCGGCAGCGGTTATATTTGAGTGGCAAGTCGGATAGGAAGCGTGTAAATGTGTTGAAGATACACGGGAACAAAACTGAGTTGCCAGCAGAAGAATACTTTTGAAACCACTCCTTTTTTCTAATAAACATTTCGGCTGCTGATGCCAAAAGTTTAACGACTTCTTCGGTTGATCCGATGCAATTGCCTTAAAACAACAAGTTAGTTAGCATAAATATTCAAAATAGAACCGCTCACCTGCGTTGAGTTCTTTGAAGAAATTCGTGATGATATTCTCCAAATTGTTCGGATTTTTCATTAGCAAAAATTCCAACAGGTGAACAAGTTTAAAACGCACTTGTTGCTTAATGCAAGCAAATCCGTCAAAGATAATTTTGTTCATAGACGTCAATGTATCTTGCCACTGATCAATTTCGGATGCAGCGGACAAATACTCCAGATATTTAGCAGAATCGGGTGCATCGGTGAGGAAATGCAAAAATTGCAGCCTTTGAGACAACTCTATAAAAGTTCTTGTCCTTCACCATTTGTTCTTGAACAGCAGAATCGTTTGGACAGCATTTAGTGAACTCCATGTAAGCACTTTCGAATTGAAATATTTTGTTCTAAAAAGTGCTTTGATGTCAGTTAGTTTTCTAAAACAAACCGCTTCGTCAAGGTTCTCAAACTTGTGGTTTGTTGTTTTGGCCAGTCTACAGTATATCTGAGTTCCTCCAGCATGCGATTGGGTACCGTTGGTCGAATGTGAGGCTGCATTTGGACTGCCTTTGTTTAAATGTCCATGTTTCGCAGGATCAAGATGCTTCCGTTGAGCATGTTGTGCAGTATTGTTTGTTTGCTTGAGTTGGTTCTGAAAGTGGGAAATTTCAAAAATCCTAAATTCAAATTCTTACCGCCTGCATTTTGTCTCTAGTATAGACGCAAACGTTCTTCAAACTAACTGGCCGGCATAAACACCCAAAATTTAATGAATGCTTATAGATCCGTTTTTCTCCAAAAATAAAATCTAATGTTCACGGCGTTGGCATTCTAAGCTGAACGGAAAAATTTCCGGCAAAGACACAAGCGCACTCTGCTAATTTGAGTGCTTCCACAATTTTTGGGAAATTCCATGCGAAACATTTGATCACACATCCGTGCTGTTGCATATTACGCTTAAAGCTGATGCTTTACATTCGACACATAATTTACGTTTAATTTCAGACCTCAAAATGGTTGAAAAGGAGAGCGGAACACCAGATGCAGCAATACTCAAAAAGCAGATCTTGGAGTCGTTGAATGCAGTGAACTCGGAAGATAAAGTCAACTTTTTGGTCAACAAGCTTGTTAACATTGATCTTGAAACATCGAAAGCTCGAAATGAAGCGAAGCACTTCCGCGAGCAGGCACAGCTTGTTGGATCTGTACGTTTTTTCAATTCTGTGCCTTTCACGTCAACTCATTTAGCTTCAAAAGAAGGTCTCGACGTTGGAAAAATCTTTGAGCAAAACAGAAGTTGCGAAAACCAAGCTCGAAGACTTGTGTCGTGAATTGAATCGGTCCAAGAAAGAGTCCGACCTAAATTATAAAAAACTGCGTCAAGTTGAAGAGTCCAATCGCGAAGCTATGGAAAATGTGGTAAGTAATTTAAGTCGATTTATGCAATGCTATTGAACTTGTTTTTTAGAAACTTTCGTTGGACGACATTCAAAAGTCCGTGGACAGCCGCAAGGAACAAGCACAGAGAATGCAAGACGTTGAGCATCTAAGCGCTTCCTTAACTACGTTGAGTGGTGAATATGAAAAGCGTTTAACTGATTTGAAAGTTTTGGTAGGTGCTTCTAATTGTTTAAACAAATGCATTCGTTCTATTTTGGAAAACCACTTTAAATGCAAATTCTAGTATGAGGAGCGAGAGCAAACAATCAAAAACATGGTCGACGCCAAAGACGAGGAACTTCTTCATCTCAAAAAGCAAATTGAAGAGACTTCTGACAAAATCAAAAAGGTGTTTCACGAAAACGTGGAACTAAAGCGAGAGTTGATGAACAGCGAACAGAAAGTCAAGAATGCAATTGAAAGCGAACTTGGAACTCGTCAAATGTTTGAAGGCTACACTTCTAAATACTCCCAGGTCAGTTATTTAACCTTTCACAACTTGTCAAACCTGCAATTTAGTTGATGGAGACGTTTGAGAACTCCAGTAAATCGTTCGAGAAAGCCAAAACAGATATGAATCGAATGAACTCGCAGTTAATTAAAATGCAGGGAGACGTTTTTCGTTCGAAGAAGCAATTGGAGGAGGCGAATGCAAAAATCATGGTGTTAGCTGCCGAGAAACACGACCTCGAAAAAGACAGTACTGTCAAAAATCAACAGATTGAAAAACTCAAAGCACTGTGTCGTCAACTCCAGAAAGGTGCCGTTTCAACGGAAGCAAATCCTGACGAGTCAGAAGTCACCGAAACAAAACCCGAGCAATAATCTTTTAAACTGGTTGTTATTTTGCTGCCATATTAACTCTTGTTAGTTGCCTTAAACTGCATTTGTTTGTACAATATTGATTGGTGCCTTGCATGATTGCATAATTGAGTTGCCTTTTGAGATTTACCCCTCGAATTTGTTCTTTTGAGATTTTCAAAACTGCGTTCACACAATAAAATGTCTAGTCATCAGCTTCACAAAGTACATAATTCAGAATCTCTGCCTTCCTCGAAAGCTTTAACTCAAAATGTTGTCTTTTCGGTTTGCTTGCCACTGTTTATGTAAGTTGCTCAAGAATAAATCGGTTTAACAATGCCGAGTCGGACAAGTAGCGTTTATAGACTCTTTGCAATATCTACCGTAACAAAATTCGGGTGTGTATAAGTTAAAGAGAGAGCGAATAGAGGAGATTACTGTACAGACTGCAATAAATGGCAACAACATGCTGCTAAGCCTTCGCGCACGAACGCAACAGCCTCACTGCAATTCGTCATAAACCCATGATAGACCAACCAAAAGATCAGACAAGAGAAACAGAAGTGAACATGACTAACAAGAACTAGTAGCTGGTCTCCCACAGGTCAATTTACTGTGTGCCGACGAATTTACGCTTGTTGCTGTGCGTACTGGAAGTAGGGGTATTGTTGGAATTGCTGGAATTGCGGATCACTTCTCTTGCCCCATAAGCCTTGAGCTGCCTGCCATTGTGCTGCTCGTTTTGCCATGAAGTTGTAGGCGTCTTCTGGTTGCGACATGTAAGCGGCGCCTTTGGACATTGGTTCGTTCTGAAATTGAAGATTTAGTTTGCTCACGTTTGTGCTTGATATTTGACGTTTCGGTACTTTGTCGCCGACTACGAGGAACTCGAGCCGTTTCTCGAGTAACAGGAAACCTTATGAAACGCCCGACATATTAATTATACGCTTAGTGTGCGGACAATATTGCTTTTTGCAAAAAATTATAGACTACAAAAAACGTTCAAACTTTAATCAACAAAGAACGTTTAAGCTTTAATTGTAAAAACTCACCAATTTTTGTGCAGGTGCGGACCTCTTACCCCACAGGCCATTCATCCCAGCCCATTGTTGCTAAAGCAAATACGAGTTTAGTTGCAATGTCTTCATGATGACTTACATTTGAAGCCAATGACTGATCGACGACCACTAACAGAACAAATGCGACAACCAACAGGTTTTTAGCGGAAAACAGTTTTTGCATGTCCAACATCTCGTCAACAGCAATAGTGCGATTTGCCCAACTTGTTCTGAAAACTTGCAGATTGCAAAGAGTCTCGAAAACACGGAGCGCGTCATTCTATAAGTGTGGAAAAGGCAACAACGAGGTGGAAGCACTGACTAGGCGGCATCATCAAGCACCGATTGTTTTCTGCGCACTTTGGTGAGAATGCCGGATTTAGAGCGACAATCCTATGGCGGAAATTGTTGCGGTCTGGCTCAACCAATTGAATGCCGTTCTCACGATTTCCAATGAACTTCGGCGAATCCGATAAAAACAAGTTGGAACCCGATAAGGCAAGCAAGAACCACCAACGTGGGCACTGATTCGAATTGCTTGCAGCAGCAAGTGACATGAACTACGCTTGCTTGGTGGAAACAAAGGCCATTTAAAGCCTCGATTGTTACCGTTTCCATAGCGGAGTGAACAATCGAAAAGGGGCTGAGTTGATGATGTCAACAATGGTGAACGAACAAGAATCGAATTAATAAATCTCCTTATTCACAAACAATTCCCCGACCGGGCCATTCGAATCGATCTTTGGCGCAACTCGGGTGCCGACGTCAGCCCAAGCGTCTTCGATTAAGAAAGAATACTAAAAAGTGACACTTTATAGGCATCGTCGGCACCCAAGTCCAGCTCCCAACGGACTGGTAAAATAATTTGAGAGGAGCAAAGAACCGTCCAGAAGTATGATCCATCCCCTCTAAGACTATCACAAAAAAGCCAATTCATCGGGGAGCGCAAGGATTTTAACACGTATATGGAGGCCAGAATTAGAAACAAACTTGGCATAAACAACCACGCTCACAGTTCGACCGGACCCTTCCGCGGAAATGGACACAGATCCTACAGCGCAGATAACGTAGACTAATGGCCATCGAGTAGATTTACACAAGTGCATCCACTCAACTCCATTACCAACAAACCGTAACCAAACCTGTCATTCAAATTGGCGCAAATTGAAGAAGCGATGTTGAAACATCAAATTGGTTGTCGAAACAAACAGATTCATCTGTTTGAGGCTGCAAGTTGAGAGGCACAAGATTGAAGAATTGACTTCGAGCACGCAAGAATGAATCTCGAGTTCATTTCATCAGCTGCAAGTCGATGGGCATGACAGCCTCCGAAATGCCAACAAACAACAAGGCGAAACGGTCGAAATGCCGCTGTGAACAGGTCAACACGGAATGAGTTGAAATCGGACAGATAATCTAGGCTAAATCTGCAGGCCATTGTTATCATCAGCCTGTCAAGCAAGTCCGCGAGGCGGCGGAAATTAGGTGGCCAACACAATTTGTGCATGAAGATGAGTTGTGATAGGGAGGTTAGCGTGCCGCCCATGACCGTACACCAGGGTGGGAATTCGAGAGATCGGATTTGTGATAGTTCGAGGATGCCGCATTAGGCGGAAATTCGATTCGGTGCTTCGGCCATCTCCCGAGCCCACTGAAAGGTTAATCCTCTGTAAACACATGTCAACTTACAATAATTGCCCACATTGTGCATGTTTGCAAAACATTACGTATTTGGCCGCAAGGTCCAACAATCAAATTGGCTTTGTTTTCAGCAAAGCCTTCCTGGTTTTGCAAACTCACCAAAAGTGAGTGCTAAGCCTCGGCCGGGAAACCAATTATTTTTTGTAGGCAGTGTCCAATGTTCTAATTTTTCTGGAAACGCTTAACAACATAAGCCATAAAAATAATTGGTTGTCGCCAACTAGCCGTTTTACAATTTTTTACACAACCTGCGCCAACAACTTAACTCGACGAATTAACTCAACGACTCAATTCAACAGCTAATGGTGTGGACGTCAAGCTCGAGAATAGAAAGCAGTGGACGCAAGCAACTTTGTTTTGTAACGAATTAATTATTAACTCTTGACTGGCTGCTGAACAATGCAGCGCTAAAGGCCACTTCTTGGAAAAACACTCCTAATTGATTATTGACCCGTTGTGAGTGCTGAATTCGAAGGAAATTGCGCCGGTTTGCCGGAAGACTTGCCTTTGTCGGCCAAAAAACTCAAACCACTTTCCAGTCGTTTAGTTTCTGCCAGAAGCATCTCCGAAACTACACAATTATTCAAAAACAAACAAGTGACGCGCAGCATAGACCGCCTGGATTTAAAGAGAGACAAGTAGTCTTTGCTCGTTGAAAACTGCCCCAGCGGATGCTAAATAATTAGTAGACGTTTTCAAATGGCACAGTTTAACGTCAATGGAGACAAAGCTCAACAACACAAATCTGGTCCCATGCAAAAAACACTTATTAGTCAGCCCACACCCTTGTTTCGCGTTGTTGGGTGTGGATTTCCGAAGATTAGTGTTTGAACCGCCCTTTGTATAATTGGCGTCCAAATCCGAAGCGTTCGTATCGAAAGGCTTCCGAAACATGGAAATTAATTTCGGCACTAATCAGAATGTTTGTATAGGCTCTATTTTCAAGCCGGAAATCCAAATTAAACATTAGGCGAGTAGGAGTTAAATCCGTTTATTTTCGCGAACGTAACTACATCGTATAGAATCTATTTGGCGTCCAAATCGGGCTTACAGTAGAATGCGGAATTCAAAGAAATTTGAGGCAAACATATGCAAACTTCTACAAGCAAACTAATGATCTCTTTATTGAAAACAAAAATACTGTCCGTTTTGCCAGAACAAGGTGACTAAATGAATGCAGGATATGTGGCGTCAGAGGACGGTTCAATGGGCTAATGAGTAGAAGTTTGTGTCCTTAAAAAGCCTGCGGAATGAACTGGTTGACAAATTTGTCGACGCTGCAAGTTGTGGAGTTACTTAATATTTAATGTAGACTGTTAAACTCACTCAAAAGCATTGGACATGTTTGCAAGCGAGAAGTTGCCTAAACAATTCAGTTTAACTTTTATCACATGTCTGGAACTCGGACGAAAACAAATTAATCAAAACAAGGAACATACCGGCCATTTCAGTGGCAAATCGCTAGAACCCGAATTATAAATGCAAGCAAGAATGACAAAACACTTACACTCGTCAATGGAACAACATTGCACAGAATTCCAAAACGAATTGAGGCGTCCAGGTTTGAGCCAGCTTGGTTGCGGCAAACGGCATATAACTCTGCAACGATTTTACGCTGCGTATTAACAACAGTCTGTGCCTCTCCGGCATCCAAATTGCTCAAAGTGTCATTCCAAAACAGCAATCCCATCAAACCACAAAGTTCTTCGTCCGACAGTTTCAACTTTCTCATCGGATTCGTAATCATTGAGTTGATTCTGAGCATTGTCGGCTTGAAAATTCTGAAGTGCATTGAATAGGGATTTAAACACACTCAAAACTTACTCTGCCATTCTAGAAGGCTCAACTTTGCAGTTCTCGACGGCAAAAACTCGCTCCAAAGCTTCCAGTGATGCATAATGATTGTAAGTGAGCATGAAACGTGGATCGTCGATTTCAGGGAAATATTTACAACTTAAATGACTTCGGCTTATGATCAAAAATTGACAAAAGAACTGCCGCAACATCAGCCACTTGATTGACGTGTTGAACTGTTCCAAAGGATGGAAATGCTCGTTGATTAGTTCGGAGACTAGAGAAAGGCTACTGCGGATGCTAGCAATATCGTCTGAATAGTTGCCTTCAACAATGTCAACTTGATCGTCGAATAGTTTGTTGAAAGTTGTGTTTTGAGTTATGTTTCGAGTTGTCCGTTGCAATGAAACAAATTTGCGATAACCTCGAAGCATTTCCGTAATTAGTGGAGTTTCACTTTGAATGTTTGTCTAAACACAAAACACTTTTAGTCGTAATGCTTACAGATCTTACTTGAATTGCCGGAGTTATTTGATCATTCAGTTGTGTGTACATGGAATAAGAAGAACTAGGTTGAGGTTGTATTGTTTGGTCGTTATAAGGAGCCAAGAGTGCAAAAGATCGCCCGTCTTGCTCAACGTGCATTGCATTTGGCCGATACGGTTCGTTATTGATTGATTGGCCCGTGGAGTTTGTAGAGCTACTTCGAGATAAAGTTGTATTGTCCATTGATTGTCTTATGTCGTCGGCTTCTATTTCACTTTGATCTTCATTCGAGCGCTTCTTTCTTGGTCCGATTCTATCGCGATGATGTTGAACGCTGTCAGCTAAAGTTTAAAGTAGTGTTTAAGTTAAATTCGCATTCAAAATACCTCGCATTCCAAGTTCGGTACACTTCTTCCATCGACACGCTCGGCAACAACATCTTATATCTGACAATTGCGGATTTACACAATAAATAGTGCTATTTCAAACCTTTTCCAATTTCACAATTTCCATTAAAACGACACACGTATCTCCGATTTGCGACCGCGCTTCGTCTATAAAATGCCGCCTAAAGATTCTTTTAGTTAAACTGCCTATTGTAAAAACTACTAACACATGCTCTGCAGCTATTAACGCCAAAATGTATTCCGCTAGCCTGAAACATTTAGCAATTAAAATCAATTTAAACAATCTGAACGTACTAAATCGCCACACACTGCACAGATCAACGGTTCGTTGTCCATTGAGATCTTAAAAGAAAAATTGAACGAGCAAAAAAGCACGCAAACAAATTTCGCAATACCGCTTAATTGCAAACGTAACGAGTCAAACCCTAACAAATATTGCTCTACACAATTGGAACTAAAAAGTACGCTCGAAGTCAAACAGCGATTGATAAAAGGGGGAGCGTTCACGGCGCAAACTATCTGCGAATTCTTTGAGAGACAATACGTGTATCGAAAAGCAAACTAGAAACTCGACTGCTCATAATCGCCAATTGTCCATCCACTATCAACGATTTAAGCACCTGCCGTCGATGATTTTTTAAATGAGCCCAACTTCCCCCACTTTCAGCAAAACTCCAAAAGCCTCATCATCACGAACGAAAACAAAGAACAGGCTGAATTTCGAGTGAAATGGGCGCAAAAAACGACAAAAATTAGGAGCAGAGAAAGGTAGACAATGCGGGCGAATGTTTGTGGTTGGCAACCAACCCGAAGAGCACTCCATGCTCTTTTTAATAGTGTCATACGCGCACTCGTTTAAAATCAACTTAAACAGCAGCGAATATGCACACTGACGTGCTTTTATCAATACTCAAACACAAAGTAACATTTGCTTTTCCGTAAAACTGGCAAGAATGCGTTTTACAAATTTGATTAATCTGATGCAAAGCGTTTATAGTTTTGGTGCAAATTCCATTAAGTTTAACGAGTTTTGTGCTTTCGTTGTTACGTAATGTTTTGCGTCTAGATTCACTTAATTGTCTGCTCGGCCCAATTAATATTAGTCGTTGACCTCGAAAACGCTGCAACTTTCACATAGATAGGCCAAAGCTGAATTGTTGTCGGCGATTTGATCTGGGGTGTGATGAGAAATTGTGTACTGCTACGCAAATTCCGTTCGTCCCGTGTCAATCAGCAGGCAAATGAGCCGCGAAGACAAACATTTTTGTCTCTTCGTGTAGTACAAGCCGGATATGGCTCACTCGACAGTGTAATCCTAGCCTGCCACTTGCATTCACACAGCGCTTTCGCGCATTCGAACCATAATCATCGGAGCCTACCGTATTTGCCTTCACCAACGCAGACAATAATCGTCGAGCCCGTCCGATAAGCCCAAATTTGTAAACTAATCGCCGGTTGGCCATTTCAAATGTGAGAAAGAAGCCGGCTTCCATTTCACAAAAACACACAAAGGTGTCGACACAGTACGGTAGTGTTTGTCGTTGAGCGTCGCCATTAAAGTTCGATGGCAAATTAGGAGTCTCGACGACCTTCTAATCCTCCTACTCATCCCCGTTTGTGGTTGTGTCGTCAAACACAATACATTGCCAATAAACAAACACACCTGATCGCCAAGGTGTTCAGCTAATCTACTTTGGCCGTGTGAATGAGTTTTGCGCTGAAGCTTGCGCATTAATGGACTCTATTCAAAGTTATGCAAACACGCAAACTTCCACTAACAATGACTTTTACGGCACGTGCCTAATCAAGGGCATTGTCCTTCTAAATATGTCCAACTTTGTTTGTACAGTCAAATTGAATGACCGCTTAAACACCTGCTTTTCTTTGATTGTTTGAATAAAGATGTTCTACGATTAATGTTCTGCAGTTAATGTTACAATTTATTCAAACTAGTTGAGATCATCGGAAACAATACATTTAACAAGAAAGTTTGGCATAAGGGTGCCCAGTCAAATAAAATTAAACATCTACCCGTTCCACATTTAAAACATTATTACAGAGTGAGACAAAAAACGTTGACACAAAAAACGTTGACACAGTCTTTCGTCAAAAAGCTTCAAACACAAACAATTTTTGCTTTTGTGTTAACGTTTTTTTGGTCCACTTCGTAGTTCAATCAACTTTAACATGATTTTTATCTGATGGACGCGCTCGTTTGGCTACTGGAGACTCTTCTTTTGTGTCAGAATGAGGCTTTTTGCGTTTAGTTGATGTGGAGTTTTGTGGCTGTGTGTCCAAAGTCGGCAATTTTACTGGATACTTCAAATCTGCGGAATTTGCAACAAAAGTTGTTTTCAAGTCTTCGCTGTCCGATTCATCTGATTTGTGTTCACTACTGCTGCTTTGCTCAAAGAACGGTGACACAGTTCCACTTTCTGCAGAACCTCTAGTCGCATTTTCATTAGTTGGAAAGTCGTGACGCTTCTTGCGTTCTTTGGCACGTCTAAAATTGAAAAGTTTGGTTAATGAATATTATTTGAAATTACCTGTTCTTGAACCACACTTCAACGCGTTCCTCCTTCAAATCGCATTGAATGGCCAGTTTTTCCTAAAATTGTTACAAATACCATTAAATATTGTTACACATACTCAATCAACTTACTCGATGCGCAATGTCTGGATAAGCGTTTGCAGAGAAGTTGGCTTCCAAAATGGCTAGTTGCTCGTCGGTAAAGATTGTTCGATGTCTTCGTTTACGTCTTCCACTCAATTGTTGGAGAATCATTCCGTTGGACTGGAAAAGACCGGCAGTGTTTGGACCAAAATAACTATTTGGCGGAAATCCATTGACTAAACAAGTACTTTTATGCAATTTTATGTGCTTTAAATCAGTTAGTTATTTTTGCAATCAGTCAACAACTATTTACATCAAAGAGCAATATTGACACAGTTGCGCAAAAACATTCCATTTCCGGCCAACTTGTGCAACAATACTTAGCGCATCAAGCCGACAATCAAAGAAGCGGCACATGAATACGTTCTGAAACAATAGATCTGCAGTGTCTTTGGATGGCTTGCAATGTGTTTAAGAATACGGTAAGTGCAGTGAAATCGGTTTAATTTCTAATCACTGCTCGTGTTGAGCGATGATAATTTCCCTAATTTGCCGACTTGATGGGCGATCAGTTGCGTTGCCCATTCAAGCAAAATCGATCAGATCAACAGCGACTTTGAAGTCGACGAATGCCGACTGTTTTCCGCCCGATTGGCTTTTTCTTCAACAGCCACTAACTAATAGTCTTAACTTTTAAGCGCACTCTTCAACACAATCGACGTGGAAGCCAATCAATCGAAGGTATTACCGGTGTTAAGCGGGTCTTTAAGTTGCGCGCAACCTCTTCGTGCAGCTTTGTGTCTAATCAAACAGGGCAAGGATTAGCGTCGCGAAGCGCCAAAAATAAGCTGAAAGCAGCTTAGACGAGCAAAAAACAACGGCGAAATTTCGATGCTCGTCGAGCATACGGTAAATTGCAACTTTCTGGAAACTCACCAAAGAAGGGCGGCAATTGAGTGAATGGATAGGCAGCCGGATGATTGAGTTGCGGATTGAAGACGGCGCCAAAACTTGCTTGATTGTACGGACCTATCATGGTTGCACTGGCCATTTGGAGAATATCGGCAGCTGACAACATCGGTGCTGGCATGCTGATGTCGATTGCCGACTTGGTTGGCGGTGATGACTTTTGGCTTGATGGCGGTCGAGGTGGATTTGTTTTTGAGCTGGGACTCAACAAGCTGGCTATGCAAAAGCTTGACATCGCTGCTGAAACATTTGAAAACACTTGTAGATGAAATAAACGATTAGCATTAAGTTTTGAAACGCGCCATGGAAACAGTGAGAAAATCCGCAAATAGATTCAATTAATCTCCAACAAACAAAAATATTCGCAGGAGTGCAAACTGTCAAAAGTATCTCCGAAACAACGACTGTCCGATTTGCCGTTCAAGTTTGCTCGACTGTGGCTGATCCGGAGAGCCCGAAAGTCTTGCCTACTCGAGTAAATCTCGACCATTGTTCTGGAGTACAAACATTAGTGCTGCTAATACACAACAGCTACCGATGAGCGCCAAGTGCCAACAAAGTTTGTACGCGCGAACAAAAGTGCCAACAATAAGTGGAAATGTACGTATTATTAACCGATTAGCAAGTGGCTAGCTAAAAGGCTCTAACTGGGCCGTAAATCGGCAAGCTACTTGCGCAATAAGCAAAATTAAAAGAAATCGACTACCGCTTACAATAAATCAAAACCCGCTGATTGGCAATTATTGAGTTTATTAGCAGGCAAATGGCGCAAATGCCGTTTGTCTTGTTCAAATTAAGCGCTAATTGTTTGATGAACAAAAGAACAGCGAATGCACACGATTTGAAATCTCTTGATAAAAACTGCAAAATCAACTTAATGTGATAGATGTTGCCGATGCGCCGAAAGCATCTGGCTAAATTGGATAAACAGTCGGGTCGGCTCAATATTGAGATTATTAAAAATTATAGTCTAAGTGATTGAGCGACGCCGGATCATCCAGCTAATGAGGGTTGGGCGAGCAATTAGCTAGTGTCGGCAAGAAAGCAAGGTGTGCTGTTTGAAATCGGCACTGATGCCCCAACGAAGCCGAAAGCATAATTGAGCGAACTCAGGCATGAGAAGCGTCGTTGCAACTGCTGTACTGTAGATGGAGCAAAGGAGGAGTCTGCCTGGAAGCCACGCCAAAACCTGCTCATTGGTTGTTTGCGTGCGCGCGCATCAATGCCACTGCTTGTTCGGCGCAAAACGAGAGGATTCGCTGATCAGTTAAGACAACAACTCTTCACAAACACACCGATTAGCAACTCGGTGGAGCGGGAATTAAGTGTGTAACCCCGAATCAACGAAGTTTTTCGCGCCTTCTCTTCACGTAAACAACCAAAATCCGCCTAAATCAGTATCAATTTACTGCACATTAACAAGTATACACAAATAAATATTCCAAAATGCACAATTAAGAACGTCGGTATTCGTTGTTTGCACTTGATGTATTTGCTTGTTGCGGACTTCTTGGCCGGCGTTCGAAGTAACGATCGGAAGCATGAGCATAAACTACTCGGTGTTCATTTGGACTTGGAGGATCAGTGACTGTGCGTCTAATCACACCACCGGAAGACGAAAATATTGGGTTGTTCGTGCTGCCTAAAATTGATTTTGTTGAATCGAAAGTGTTTCAATCTTTTTACGTAATAAAATTCTTGTGCAAACGAAATAAAAGATGTTGGTGTAAGTGTGATTAGGCGGTTTTCGACACCTTTAAATGCGTTTACTGAACAAAAATTACACAGTTACACGAAACATCATTTATTCGAACGTATTTTGAGAATCATGAATGTTCAGGTAAGATCAATGGGATTTTAAGTGAAAAGAGTTGTTTTAAAGACGATACAGAAAGCACACTTTGTTAAGTTAAAACATAGATGAAGAGTTTTGGAAAAGCACTACTTTGAAAGCAATATTACGGAAGCGACGAACCCGGTGGTCCCGTTCTCCTGCGTCTCTCCATTGCACTTCTCAAGCCGAACCATCCGCCAAACAGAATTCCAATGCAGCAAACACACGGTACACAAATGATCAGGAGAAGGACAATGAAGCCCAGAATCCATCCAACAATCCGACCCGCTTGCCTAAAATCTCCACTAAATTTCCAAACTTCAGCATGTGCAAGTGAGTGCAAAGAGATATTTAAAAAACTTGCCATCCATAATAACTTCCGTAGTAATCGTCTCCATAAAGTTGGCGTCTGCTTCTTGACAACTGGCCTGTGTCATTTCGTGTATCATTCGAGTCGAGCGTTGCTGTCACGGCTACAGGTAAAAGTGTGATGCAGATGAGCAGCAAAATGAATATGACAAAGTGGCATGGCACAAGGCGACGCGACGGCATCATGTTGTCTAACATGCGTGCACTCTGATAAAAACGCAACAATTCGGCTGGATTTCCAGCGCAACTGGCCTCCGACGCTGCAACTACTCCATGGACGCAAAAAACGGTAAGTGTTTGAGCAAATACGTGGACAAAACATTCAAACAGCCATATAAAGAGTGTCCAGCAACGGACAAGTTTGCTCATGCTGATGTTTAGCATCTGAAGTGGAGTTGGGCGGGATGCGTGATGGCGTCAAGTGGTTTCACGGCAATTGCATGATTGGTAAAAATGAACCGGTCGCATTGTTATTGTGTCTTCGAGTAGCCAGACACGTGGTAGAAACCCTTAGTTGTTGGGACCTTATTGAATGCAAAAATTGTAACAAAAACTTGCAACGCGCATTAAGTTGACTGTAAGCTGATAAACCTTTTACGTATTGACTAATTAATGTTGGCTTTTAAACGTTTGGTCAGGATGCTATAAAACATTTCACAAATTGTAAACTCATGTTGACACCACAAATAAGCCAAAACGTATGCCACACGAACAATAAATTGACAAATTACAAATTGATGCACATTATAGCGTTTTCTTAAAGAGTTTAACGTTTCAGCATACTTTGCATTTAAAACAACTAGATCATTGAGTTCACTCAAACAAGCAATAACAGTTTGAACAAAAAAGTGAATATCCATTCAAACGTGTCTTGCAACGACTGCTTGCTTCAGCCTTTCAAAGAAAAGCACGGCTGTTTGATAGAGAAGTTAAGATTGGCCTTCACTGATTTGATTTTTTCCAAATAATTTCCAAAATCAAAACCTCCAAATTTTGTTCCACCGACTTTGGATTTTTGTCACGTTTATTGCATCACTTCTTGCGTTTTTTACGACCTATTTGGCATTCGTGGCGTTTTTAAAATTAGCCGACTAGTTTTTATTGTTTAAGGTTAGAAAATGCAGAGGGCATTCAACATGGTAATGAGTTTAAACTTTGCGTAACTAATGTCTTTATGTTTAGCGCCATGTTGCCTTGGGTGCAGGCCTTTGTGCTACAACTGGATTGATTTATTCGTTGGAGAAATCAGTTGCAAATGCCGGTGATTTAGTTGCTCATCCGTACAAACTTCCGTGGCCGCATTCCGGATATCTTTCATCGTTTGACTACAATTCGTAAGAGTTTTTGGCTCTCTAGCACATTTCTACTGTTTTATTTTAGTGTGAGACGTGGTTATGAGGTCTACAAGCAAGTATGTGCGGCGTGCCACTCAATGAAATACCTTCACTATCGTCAATTTATCGACGTTTTCATGACCGAAGAAGAAGCTAAAGCGGAAGCGGCCGAAGCTCTCATTGATGACATTGATGGATCAGGACAAAAAATTCAGCGACCAGGAACTGTCAACGACTTGTTGCCTTCACCTTATCCTAACAAAAAGGCTGCTGCTGCTGCGAGTAAGTTTTTAGGATCTTTACATTTAATTTCACATTGTTTAGACAACGGTGCTGCTCCACCTGACTTGAATCTAATGGCTTTGGCACGACATGGGTAATTAATCTTTGAATATATTTAATTTGACAACATTTTGTTTTAGCGGAGATGACTATATGTTTTCTTTGTTGACTGGTTACTTTGAAGCTCCAGCTGGTGTTAAAGTTGATGAAGGCAAGTCGTACAATCCATACTTCCCGGGCGGTGTTATTTCTATGCCTCAGGTAATTTTGCAGTCGGTGTTAGCTTTATTTAATGTTTATTCTGTTTCAGCAATTGTTTGATGAAGGAATCGAGTACAAAGATGGAACTCCAGCAACACAAAGTCAGCAAGCAAGAGACGTTGCAACTTTCCTCCATTGGGCGGCGGAGCCATACCACGATAAACGAAAGCAGTACGCTCTCAAGGTTTGCAATTTCCAATCCAGCTGTCTTTAACTTCACCTTTTAGATTATGCTATTTGCACCGTTTGTGTTCGCTGTGATTCTCTATGGAAAACGACGTTCGTGGGCTTATCTGAAATCGCAGAAGTTTGCCTATCGTACCGTGAAAGGCCGAGAGGGTCCTAAATCCGATTAGGTTTTAATAATCTGTGGACAAGTGCTGGATAAATTTTATGTCTAAACTCTAGCGAGCATTGTGCACTGTTTGTTTGTTTAGGCTACTTGAAAAATAGAAGATAAATGTTCAACCGATTATTGTGTTTGTTTTATTGTGTAGAAACTGTCAAAGATTTATTTCCAATAATGACTTTGCGACTTTAGTCTTTTATTTATTTATCTGCTTCTTAAAGCAGTTTGGTTATAATTAAAACTTCAAGATGGGAACAAACAAAATTTATCAACTTCAAAAAACAACAAATAATGAATAATCATCTTTAATCTGTAAAAACTCTAACAATCTATTTCTAACGACAAATTCACGCATTAGATTTGGCTTTCAAATGTGCGTCGGTCTTAGCAAGCATTTCCAAAATAGCATCTCTGAATTTATCGCTGTGCTGTAAAAATCCTGCAAAACAACATTAAGTGCTTTCGACTACTTTCAAAAGTTTCTTACCTTGAACGTGACCAATATTCGGGATGATTTGGACGTCGCATCCAGGCCAAACTTCACGGACATCCGGCACTCCTCTTCGATCTATATAAGCGTCCTTTTCTCCAATGATAAACTTTGCGAGCTCTGGATTCAATGGCTTAGCAAACTTCTCTAGCGACGTGTACTGATTCATCAAAATCCACATGAAGCGTTGTGCTGGCGTAAAATTCTCATCTCCAATTGATTTTGAGTGAAGTTTGTCTAGCCAATCACAATTAGGAATTTGCTGGATTTCTTCTCGAAAGCGTGGATCTTCCAAATGTGCTTCCAAATTCGGCCAATTGATAGCTTGTGACAAAGTTCCCTAAAACAAACTTGATTAAAAGTTATCTTAGATTATTTACCATCGTAAAAATTGGCGCCGCACTTGACCATGTTAAGCAAGGAACAGCAGCCACTGGATAGTTTATATTTGTAGCAGTCAACGATGCATTGAAACCTCCCAAAGACACACCACTCAGTCCATTCACTTTTGGATATTTTCCACTGTCGTTGACCCATTTGAATAAAAGCACAGCTTCGGTGATTAGAGCTGCTCCCATGATATACCTAAAAAGCATTCGAATTGTCAAATAACTTCACGCTCAAGTGTATACTTACAAATCTGCCACATTTTCAAGTGCGGAACGGAATTGTTCTTTAGGCTTTCTTCTTCCATAAAACGGATTTTCAATTAGAATTGTGTTTACGCCTTTTTCCAGCAAATCATCAGCGAGTGAAAATTGTCTTAAGAAGTACGTGTGATCTCCTGTCGGCGCCAATAGAATTACTGTTCCAATCGCATTCTTGTTGTTGAATAAGCCTTTGAAGTGAGATATAGCCGTGTTCTCAGATGGAAACAGATTTGGAGAATGTATCGAAAGCGGCGATTTAAAAAAACCTTCCACGTATTCAAAATTTTTCTTGTGATGATTCTAAAAAGTTGTTTTGTTTAAAGTTGAATATGAAAGCTTACCTTTGTGATGATCATTTTTGGATTAGTTCGTTCTATTAGTTCGTCCGTTAATCTTTTCGCGAATGTGTTTTCTAGTACATCTTTAATTCTAAAAAGTCATATTATTAAAAACAAATAAATAACCAAATCTACTCTTTCAGATTGCCTGGCCTACCCCAGCTTTTGGTAAACATCTTCGAAAAGATCATCACTCGCCGCGTGATCGTGTCAAATCTATTCATGATACCTTCACTTAAGAATCTGACTGTTGTCCTTGCGAGTGAATCTCCAAGACGCTTGGTTCTTCTAAAACAAATAGTTAGTTGTTGTTTACTGATTAAAAATATTCATGAAAGCTTTAGGGACTCGATCCAATTGTAGAAGTCAGCGGATATGACGAAAAGATGGATCAAATTACAGGTAAATAAATTGTAAAATTGAACTACAGCAATTCTTTTAGTGTCTGCCGCAGAATTTGTCAAAGAGTGCTCAAAAGGAAAAGCAGCTGCAGTTGCTGAACGCTTAAAGCAAGAAAATGTACGTTTGATTTCTAAAACACGCAAAATGCTTATTGAAACAATCAATATTCAAATCAGCGTTATTATTTAGCGTCCGTTCGACGTAATAATTGGATGCGATACGGTCATTGAATTTGAAGGAAAAATCATCGGCAAGCCAAAAGATGATGCGGATGCGATAAAAACATTGAAGATGCTCAGCGGAAATACTCATAACTGTTTGACCGGTCTCACACTCATTGACTCAAAGTTCAATGAATTGACAAGCGTCACTCAAACTGAAGTTGTGTTTGCGAACATTTCAGATGAGGTGCTCCAAAAGTACATCGAATTGGGCGAGCATCGCGGATGTGCCGGCTCATACAGGATTCAAGGCAGCGCCGCCGCTTTCATTAGATCAATCAACGGATGTTTCAACAACGTAAGCAGCCCTACATATTCATAAATACTTCATTTATTACAGGTGGTTGGATTACCGATCCAGGTTTTGTGTGAACAAATGCAACAAATGCTCAAATAGAATATTTATTTGTCTATGTTTTGTTATATGTAATTTGTGATAAGTTTACCGGCAATTAATTTATGATAAACCATTTTTACTGGCCTTGGCTGCATCGATATCCTGGCTAAATTTTAGGGCGTCTGGCTTTGTATCGCGTATCTGGCTAAAGTTGTTGCTGTTATCTGTCGTCAACTGCTGATCCATTTCGATGTCTAGCGTTGTTGGACGGCGTGTAGGAATAGACTCGTTGTGATCTTCTGGAACAGCCATAAGTTTGGTTGGACAGTTAGTAAGTGAGCGTTTCTTTGTGATGCTTTCGGAGCGGCGCTTCAGGCCTCGACGTTTGATCAAAGGTGCATTTTCAACGTCAAGAAGCTGGAACTCGTTTCTAGTCATCCCGTCCATAAACGCATTGATTGTTTCGTTGAATTTGTCGTCGATTTCGGGCAGGATAGTCGGAGTTTGGAGTTCACGAACAAGTGAGCTGCCAGTGTCACGAAGCCAAGGATGTCTAATAACTTGGGCAATTTTTAGACGTTTTTTCGGGTCGACTGTCAACAATCCGCTGATCAAATCTTTGGCAGTGTCGCTAACGGACTCCCAAACTATAAGATTCGTTTTATTGGATGACTGTTTAAAACGACTTACCCAGATCTTCAAATGAAAATTCAGCCGTTTTGATTTTTGATATGATATCATTGGCTGTTTGATTTGTACTTCGAGCGTTAAATGGAACTTTACCAGAAAGCATCGTGAATAGGATAACGCCTGAAATTAAACAATGCTTTGAAGAAACACACAATTTTACAATGTCATTCAGTCAACGTTTCACCGACCAAACTGAATCGAAGATTTTAAGCAGAGTTTGAGAACTCGCTTTTTAAAATGAATTTTATCAATCAACTTGAGAGTCAAGAAATATTTTTTACCGCCTTTGTTAATGATTGATTCAGTAATTGATTAATTAGTGAGTTAAAAACAAAGTGTGGAGCGCCGAAGATACGAGCTCGCTGGTTTGGCAACATTACCGCATGACCAAAGATCGCATTGTTGATTATATTGCGGGAGTATATCATCTTCAATCTCCAAGACTTCTGGAGCAGCATACTCTAAGGTAAAGCATGGAGTGTTTAGCTCGAGAGAGTTGTTTGGGAGCAGTCGTGCAAATCCAAAATCTACAAGTTTCAAATCCGAATCATCGTCGTCACTAGCGAAAATAATGTTCTCTGGTTTGAGGTCACGATGAACGGCAGCTTTTCGATGGATGTGTGCAACGGCCGAAACCAGTTGATTCATTAACTTGCAAGCGTGTGCTTCCGTAAACTTTGTCATCTTTCTAAGTCTCTTCAATAATTGGCCTCCTTCAAGCAGCTCTTCAACTAAAATAACTACAGTTATAACTTGTTGCATTCAATAGAATACCTAAGTAGTAATGCAGCGGATCGCTCAGCACTTCTTCGAATTTAACAATGTTTTTGTGTGGATTGACTAGTTCCAACATTCTGACTTCTCTTAGTGCGTGATAGGCAAACCGTTGACTAACAATCTTAACAGCAAAGCATTTTCCATCCTCAATACGTTTGCATTTCCGGCAAACACTAAATGTGCCACGACCGAGAAAGCCATCGTCGTCCATACACATTTCGTATTTAGAAAAGAACGGCGAGTTTTTAGTCAACTCGTCCAAACTTTCATTAATTTCTTCACCGATTGCATTGCTCTTCTCAAAGAAGACACTTGGAGGCACAAAACTGTAGCCTCGAAACAGGCTTTGAAACGAACTCTAAACAAAAGATTGGACTTGTTGTAAATTTAAAACTTACTGGGCATTCAGCTTGGTTAGAATAAATTCATTAGTCCTCTCTCCGCGCTTTTACATACAAACATAGTACCAATCAACGCGGTGTTTATGACTTACTGACCGACCTCATAATTCAAAAATTGGTACTCTAGAGTTCTTGAAACAAAAACAATGTAATCTGGCTCAAAACATGCTACTCTACTGCAGAGTTCGTAAAATAATACTCGTTTTGAAAATAACAACTAGAGTCTTTTTTAAACTTGCATAAATAATTCTTTATTGATAAAATAGGCATACATTTTGACTTGTGTTTTTTCAATCAGTTTCTTTTCATTATTTTCTTTGTTTCAATCGCAGAATGTTGTCTTCACAAAAGAAGCGCAAAGTTGAAGACAGCGGTGATTCAGCACCGAATCAAAGTAAGAACATTTAATCGAGTTTTATTATTAAAGTTTTATTTTAGACAGTTATGCGAATGCGAAAGAATTGGGTTTGGACTTGATTAATCAAATGAACTTGTTGACAATTGAGACCGATAATTTGAATCGAAATTTGCCCGAACAATTTGATCAGCTCTTGTTAACATTAAAAAAGTTGCCTCAAAGTTTGAAGAAATTGACCGATCGAATGGAAATTGCAAAAATGCGTTCCTGGTTAGATCCGGATCAAGTACTTTTTTGATTAGTTGTGGTAAATAATCTTTGAGGTTTTTAGATTCAAACAGTTACTCAATTTGGAGTCAACCCGCTCTATTTGACTGAGAAGTTCACATTTGTACGTGGTCAGAAACGAAAAGATTGGTCTCATGTGACTTTGCCGTCAACTTATCAAGTGATTGCGTTGAGTGTTGAAAATGTGAGCTATGATGGCGTTCTTTATCCAAATTTGACAGTGAAATGCAAGAAGTATGCAAATTGCTCAGGAGTTAAGGGTAATCCACATGTAAATATAAGTCTGATTTATGTGTATTAATATTTTATTTTAGTTGTTCGAATGTCCTTTCAGTCCTGTTTGCGATTGTTATACAACCGGTCCTAAAGGTGTCAGGAAGCATATTACTTATCATTTTAATGCACCCGTCTTTTTCTGCTTTTGTTGTCGTGTTGCTGTTTTTCAAAAGTGGAATCTTATCGGTCATTTTAAACTATGCATGTCTCATCTCACCAATCAAGCTGAAATCGACAAAGTTGTGGAGATTTGCAAAGAGCGAGTTTTCATACTTTAAATCTCGTCTACTTTTCTATTTTAGGAAGTTACTTGGGTTTTCAGATTTTCGAACAATTTCTCAACAATTGTGGAATGACAACAAAATCAATTTG